>JAOTIZ010000007.1:31758-47556 GCA_027123425.1 Erythroxylum panamense | reverse complement strand
TACAAGTATTCTTTCTTCCCTTCCAGAGCCTCTTCAGGTCTCTTACACAAAGTATTCTTTCTGCTATCTTAGCCTCTTCAGGCTTTTAACCTTTTCTTTCTCTCACTAGAAAGATATAGTAAGCTTTTTGTTACAGTAAAGTTTGCTCTCTTGTATCGCACTTTGAATACAGAATTTTTCTAAGTATGTAAAACTTGAAAGATAAAATTTTTTCAATCTTCGACTACGACTAGTATTTATAGCCTAAGTCTCCAACTGCTTCTTGATTCTTGTAGAAACCGTTATTTAATTGAGTTCTGTAACTAACTCCAACTAACTAATTGTCCGGCGTACTAGAGTATCTTCATCTCTGTATCGTCTGTGTTCTTTTATGTTTTACGCTTCGTCTGTGTTTTTGCTTCTTCTGTATTTTGCTTCTTCTGTGAATACGTGTCGTCTATGTTTTTGCTTCTTCTATGTTTTGCTTCTTCTATGATGACGTGTCGTCTGTGTTTTTGCTTCTTCTATGTTTTGCTTCTTCTGTGATGACGTGTTGATGTTTTTGCTTCTTCTATGATGACGTGTCGTCTGTGTTTTGCTTCTTCTGTGATGACTATATGATATTTCTATTTCTTTGCATGCTTAACACACTTATCAAAACAGTTTATTTATTTCTAATATTATTATTATTCGATTGTCACCAAAATTAATAGACGTGAAGTCTTCTTGACTTAACAGGTGCATTGTATCTAAGTTTATTAATCTTGTCAAAAATAAGTTTATTAATCTTAGGTTAGTGTGATTCAAAATAAAGTGCATGTAGGTACAATAGAAGAAGAAATTGGTGATGTTGAAGGCATTCAAAGATTAGAGAAAATTATTTCTAATTTACATTATAGAAATGCCATCAATGTAGAGCAGATTCTGAATTATCCTAGTAAAAATGAAGCTTTAATGGAATCACCTACAGACGAAGAAATTGTTCAAGGAGTGATGGGTATGGAAGATGATGATAATCAAGATCCAGATGATAGTAACGCTATACCACATGTTTCTCCAAAAGAAGCTTTTCTTGCCATAGAGACTTTAAAAAGTTACTTGCTTCAAAATGAAAAGAATGTGCCGAATGTAGTTTATGCCCTCCAAAAAGTTAAAGATGAAATTGAATTCAGTACGCATGAAAAGAAGAATCAATTGACTATAGATACATATTTTAGGAAAGCATAAAATTTGAAATAAAAATTGTTTAGGAAGTGCTTTATTTAATGAATTATATATGTAATTTTCATACTTATTTAATGAATTATTATTTTATATTTTTAGTGGGCCTCAAGAAATTTTTTAAAAACTATTATCTTATGCATTTAGAGAGGTTATTATTTTATTCCATTGGCTCAAGTCGGGACCGGAGAAAATTATTATTTAATCGAGATTATTAATTTATCGAATATTCATTTATCGAATATTCATTTATCGAGGTTTTACTGTATATATATATATATATTATTATCACGGTTGTGACTTAAATAAGTCATAGTTGTGACTTGTATATATATATTTAAGTCACAGCCGTGATAATGATATATATATATATATAATAACATTATTACATAACAATTTAAAGTGTCTAATAAAAAAATAGGTTGCATGTCCCAGCTAAACTTATTGCGATATCTAGTAGCTGATTTAGATAATAAGTGAGCTACTATATTTATATGCCTTGAAATTCATTTAAACATAAAGGATTGAAAAATATATGCTGTTAATTTGTATTCTTTCAGTATCACTCCCAACTCATTGGTGTCAGTTCTTGATCTATGAAACTTCTGCATCAATTAAAGACGATCTGTTTCCACCTCAACTGACATAAAGCTAGATTGTATCAACCAAGTAGGAGAGTATTTTTACTTTCTATACTTCACTATTATTTAATACAATCAATTTTTAATTTTTTAAAACATAAAAAATATTATAATTTTAAAATTAAGAACAAATTGACCCGTTTTAATTATTAAATTCTCACGCGCTAACATTATCATCACAATGTTTTTTTTTATTACAAGGAAAGCAAAACACTTAAATCAACGCTCTAGAGTAAACTGCTCCTTACGCATCGTTGCGTAGAAACTCCTGGACTCCAAACGGAGACTCCTAAAGTATGTGAAAGCTTGGGCGTAAAAAGCTAGCAAGTTGGGCGAGGCCGTCGGCACACTGGATCATCACAATGTTAAATGCAACCCAAAAGTAATGACAACCTGTCACTTCTGTGTATTATATTATAAAAATGTGAGTGGAGATGATTTAAACGTTCCACTAGCGGGCTTCATAATGTTAAACCTACAGGAACAGCACAGCTGCATCCCAAAAGTAACGACAACATGTCACCACCGTGTATTATATTATAAAAAATGTGACTCGTGACTCTTCACATCTTTCTGCAATTATTGTTTGTCAATCCGTTAATGCCAGTGAATTACAATGACTTACTGCTGCTAAGTTGTCTTTCCACGCTTCCTTGTGGTCCAGAAGCGCGTGGCTTGCTTGGTTTAAAAAATTAAATAAATAGAGAATAAAATAGTTTTTCTTAAGAATATAAAAAAAAGAGGAATAGAATAAATAGGTATTATTTTATTTGATTTAGGGAATAAAATAGAGAAAGAATTTCTATTCCAATATTTGGTTTGAAAATATAAACTTAAAATAAGAAAGGAATAAGTAACAAAAAGATCAAAATGTCCTTATCATTATATTATTATTATTATTATTATTATTAAATATTGTTATAAATTTTCTACTTATTATTAAATTATCAATTTTTTAATCTTAATTATATTATTAAAATCATCATCATCATCATCATCATTATTATTATTATAAATTTTCTACTTATTACTATTCATATTATTATTAATATTATTATTTTTATTATTAATTTTATTATATGAAATTAATTAATTATATTATTATTATTATTATTGTTGTTGTTGTTGTTATTTTTTCTTTTATTGTTGTTGTTGTTATTAATTATTGTTATTATTATTATCTACTTATTATTATTATTATTATTATTATAAATTTTATTATATGAAATTAATTATTATATTATTATTATTTGTTAATAATTTTTTAAAATTTGTACTTATTATTATTATTATTAATTATTGTTATTATCATTATTATTATTATTAATTTTGTACTTATTATTATTAATATTGTTATTATGATTATGATTATTATTATTAATTATTGTTATTTTTATTACTCATTATTGTTATAAATTTTCTACTTATTATTATTTTTATTATTATTAATAATAGTATTATTATTAAATTTATTATACAAAATTAGTTATCTATGGAATAGAGTAACTATTCCTTCAAAGTCAAGGTCACATCTCCTATTTCATATTAGACAATTCTAATTATACTTTTTATTTTTCTAAGAAAATGCAAAAGAGACAAATGTAATCCTTGGCATTACAAAATCCCTTAAGACTTAGCGACAACCTTCTCATCATCTTCTGCGAACAAACCCTGTTGACCAACTACTCGGAACTTTTGATGTTGGGCACTCTTTCAAAGCTCAAAACTCGTGAGAAAAAGTTTCGCCTGTTGCTGACCATCTTAATTCCCTCCACCATTTTCAGGATCCTATTACCTTCCCTTTCAAGTGGTCTTGGCGGGATGTATCTATCAAAGTCCAGAATATGAGGCATCAATACCTTGGTGTTAAGCAAAAGATCAGAATCTCCTCTACTAATGAGTTCAATTGGAAAGACGGTGAGAACCACTGGGAAAATTTCTTGAAGTATAAAGAGGTTTTTGGTGATGTCGAGCTTGATTTGAAAAGCAAGAAGTTTAATGATACTTGTGGTAGTGATCTGTTTAAAGATTGTGATGATTTAAAGTTTGGAGGTGATAGCGAGGATTTGGAGGACGAGGACGAGGACGAGGATGAGGATGCAGAAGAAGGGGATAATCCTGACGACTTTACTGCCGTCAGTGGTGGTGTGGATGAAGAAGAGAGCACTTTTGAGGCTAGGAAGAGAAATGGGGAAATGGGTATTGCTCAAAAGGTGAAAATGAAGAAAGGTTATGGAAGAAAGAGAAGGTTGGGGTTGCTAGGGGCCCAAGTCATGGATTTGAGGGATGTAATGGTCAGGAGGGAGGAGAAAAGAAGAGAGAGAGAGTTTAGCCGAGAGAATTGCCTTTTGGGGAATGAAGAAAAGAGGAAACATTTGCAGTTTAGGCGGGAAACTCAGCAGACTGAAATGGAAGAGAGGATGGAGGAGTGGGAAATGGAAGTGGAAGAAAGAGAGTTGATGTTGGTTAGAAGAGAATTTGAGATTAGGGAGAGGGTAGAGAGGGAATTGGATGAAGAGAGGAGAAAGAGGAGGATAATGGAGGAGAAGAGAGAGGATGAGGAGATGGAATGGAGGGAGCGGATGGTGGGGTTGCAGATTGAACATGAGAAGGCTATGATGCAAATGCATGCAGATGCATGCCTGAATCAGATGCATATTCTTGGTGTTATGGCTAGACTTACTTGTCAGTTCTTTGGCTCAGCTAGTGATGGATTGAGTGGTGGGCTAGGGGGTTTGCCTCCACAAGTTCTTCAGCATTTGCAGCATCCTGGAGGATTGGGTGATAGTGGGAAGCCAGACTCAAATTCGCCATCTGAATTCATCTGAAACTGCAATCCTCCTGTCTGCTGTTGTGTTTTATTAGAGGAGCACTTCTTTCTTCACTTAAAAGAGTGGAAATTTTTTAACAACTAGATAATTCAAATATAAGTTCACGTAGATCTGATATTATAGTTTAGCTTGTAAAGAATAAACACATATATTAGCCGACTAGAGTATCAAATTTTTGAAGCAGAGTCATGCTATACCTCCAAAGAAAACAGATTTGCATGATCCTTCAGATTGCCTTGCACTTTAGTGGTTTTGGATAACCTTGTCACATGGTACCCTTTTGGTTGAGGTTTATTCTGTATCCTATTTGATTAAGAACATCTCCATAGGCATGACTGCAGCAAGGTGGAAAGATTCTGCTTCTGGATGATTAAGTCAGTGGGCTATTTTTTCTTGTAACCCACAAGATTGAAATCGTATTCTGACAAAAGTTTGGGCCGAAAGCATGGTTGTCTGGTTAACTTCTCATGTTAAGAAGATATAGCTGCATTATATGACCTTATTTTGCACAAAGCATTTACTCTCTACTTTCTTTTGATTGTTTATTAGGTGAAGTTAGTGTGAAATATACTTGCAAGGTTTTAGCAGCGGTGCATCTTTATCTCATATGGCTTCTTCAACAATGATTGTGCAATTGTTTTGTGTAATTATTAAGACAAGTTGTTACAGATTTTATATGGGAAACAAAGACTTGTTAACCTAAGCGTAAGGAGCATATATTTAGAGTAACTATTAGTAACTGGCATATTCTTGAAGCTTGTCAAAATCGTGTTCTACACCAACAGATCTCATCTTACTGCCCAATTTGAAATCTGCCCTGTAGTAGTGTTCAAAAGCATATTACTTTAGCAAACTTGAGCCATAATTCTTTACATAGATTGTCCCCAATGATTTCTGTCTTTTTTTAATCATTGGCTATAGTAATTTCCACACTCATCTTTATGTCCTTCACATTCTTTCACTTCCTACTTTTTGGGAGAACATGACGTTCAATTCATGATGTAGCCGTGTTCTATTTCAAGCAGTAGTGGGAGGCTATTAGCTTCTGATATGAGCACAAAATGCAGGAAAAGCATGTTACTTGGATATGCAGAGGTTTGCAATTGGGTATCTGGGCCTTATGCTTGTTAGTGAGACAGCCAGTTGAAGAGAAAGTGAAGCAGTGTTTTCCAAAGGACTGCTTCAGTTAGTGTTAGTGAGACAGCCAGTTGAAGAGAGAGTGAAGCAGTGTTTTCCAAAGGACTGCTTCAGTTAGTGTTGGGACACCTAAAACATTTTATGATCTTGGTATGTGGCATGGTATGCAAATATTTGATGGGCACTAGAACTGTATGACATTTCTCTATTTCTAGATGCTTGGCAAATGAGATTGGAGAATTCTGATTGCTGTATACGTGTGTGACAAACTAAATAAATAACCGAGAGGTAAAATGAATCATTGTTTTCTTAAAAGATTAATATCTTTGCAAAATGGAATTTAAAGTCCTTAACTTTTTCAGATTAAGTAGTGGCTACCTGTGTTATTAGATGGTTACACTTCCCCTCGACTAGTCACAAGGCAAGTTTCTTATCCCTGTCCCTGGGTCAAGGGATTGTTACTGTTTTATTCTGTTCTGTAAAAACAGAATTTTTCCACTGACTTCATTCTTGCGGCCATGCGGAATCCAGATTTTGTGTTTGGTAGAGCAGTAATTATTATAACATATTTAAATATGTGGTGGATTCAGAAGTTGGTTGGGGAGAGGGTATTGAAGGGCTAAGCGGATCGTTATTGGCATCCTTGATGGAGAAGACTTCCAGTTCAAGGTTACCAACTTGATACGGTCTTACTAGAATTATACTTCAACGTTTATAAATGTTAAGATTATAATCGTTGACATTTGAGTTAAACTTGTGGATTCAAAAGCTACGTTTTTCCTTGTTTCTATATTAGTTTTAGTTTGGGCTTCCAAATAACAATGTGCCATTTGGATGTAATAGGGCATGCTTGGTAAAACAAAATTTCCACTTCACTAATTTTTTTAAATAGGTCTTAAATTTACAATGAGCATATATTTCATACTAATTATTTATAAATAACAAAATTTATTGTATCATTTTTAATTTAATGGGACACAAAATTTGTAAACTGGTTTAAAATTGTATATAATTAAAATTTAAAGTAATTAATAGTTGACCATCTTCAAAAGTTATAAATTTATTTGTACTTTATCAATTATTGTCTTAATAATTAAATTATTCATTTCATATATATTCTTAAAATTAGATTTACTTCTATTAAAATTTGTTAACTATAAAATTATTTTGGTGAATACAATTCTATATATATGTGTAAGATAAGATTCTTGTAAAATACTAAAATATTTGCAAAAGAATAATTAAAATCTTCTAGTTCCTCCGCTTGTTTAAATTTTGGGATAAGCAATCCTAACCTTTGAATAATTTTTTAATTTAGTGTTTATGATTTTAAATTTTTTAATTAAATAACCAACTTTTTAAAACATTAATAACTTAGTCCAAGTTGTTAATTTCGTGGTTAATCAAATTTTAATTATTTTACATGTCGTAATTAGCAAAGATTTAATTGACTAAATTAACAAATTACTAATACAATTTATATTTTAAAATAAACTATTAAAATTAAAAAAATCAATCACTTAATTAAAATTTTTTAAAAAGATTGAATTTAATAAAAAATATATTTATTTAAATTTTTATTTCTGCTTTTAGTTTAAATTTTTTTCCAATTAGAATTGTTTATCTCTTAAAATTTTACGAAAGTTGTAGCCGCTGAAGGCCTTGTACACGGTTCTAGAATGAAGGGCGTCCATATCCAATCGGGAACATTCATTGATAGAGGTGTACTAACTACTAAAGAAAAAGAGAAGCTTCTGGAGTGTCTCAATCTCATACATACAGACCTACAAATATTCTCCAGACTTCTAAGCCAACAAACTCGCTTTCATTCTAAACAATCTCAATGGAAGATAACATCTTTGGGTTTGGGCGTCCAATTAATCGGCTTTTCGGAAGGCCTCTCACTTTTAGTGAATCGTCGTCGTCAACAGCAACTCCTCTTCTCGACTGGTTTGAAACTCCCTCCTCCCATATCATCAAACTCAACGTCCCAGGTTCCATTCACTTGTCTACTGCTTCTTCTTAGTTATTTCATCTCTTTCCTTTTTATTTATTTTTTATATAAAAAATCTTCTTACACCGTTTCCTTGTATGGGAAAGGATTTAGCAAAGAGGACATAAAGGTTCAAGTGGAAGATGGCAATTTATTGCATATAAAGGGACAACTTGGCAAAGATCAGGAGTCCCCATCCGCTGGAAAAGAAATCTTCTATCATGTGCTTGAGAGGGGAGTTCCAGGAAGCAAACACTTCTCTCGCCAAATTGAATTGCCAGAAAACGTGAAGGTTGATCAGATTAAGGCTCAAGTCGAAAATGGCGTTCTCTCCATTCTCCTACCAAAGGACGCCACCACTCCAAAGCCATCCAAAGTGCGTAATATCAACATCACCAGCAAGCTCTGAATGTATAACAACATATCCTTATGACCTCTATGATTGCAACGTCTTCTCTAGCTATTGCGGTGCGAATAAGTATGTATGACTTCATTGCATATCAGAGTGATTGTACAACCATAAATAATGGTCCCTCTTTAAATCTAGTAGTTGTAATTTTCTTTTATTTACTCTTCTTTATAATACCAACTTAAAGTTCTTAAATGTTGATTGTTGCCCAATGTTAATTCAGAATATTGTCTAGTGATAATGTTTGATTACGTGTACGTTCAATCTTTGGAGATAAGATTACTATTCAATGTAGATAAGCTTAGATCAAATTATTAGCTGTAGAATAATCTGTAAATCTCTTTCTAAGTCTGTTTTAACTTGCGTATAAAGGCTCACAGGCCTTTCAAAAAGCGCAATGAAAAACAACTACATTCTTTCAAACTCTGTTTATTTTATCATGTTATTAGAGCGAAGAGAATAACTTCGTGAAATTGGGTAATTTGTCGAGTCCAGGGGTGTGGTAAGGAAATTGGTTAATTGGTTGAAGGGTAAAATTGGAGTGGTAGGTTCTGCCATAGCTGGTATTGGTGTAAGTGGTGATGGAATGAGGGCGAGGTTCTTGCATTGATGCAGGAAGTTTAGGACAAAAAGGTCGTGGATGTTTCTGTGAAGGTGTGTAGTTAATATGACTAACAGACTAGATGGTAATGTTTAGGTGTGTGAAAACGCTGGGGTTTGTTGTATTCTAGAAATAGTTTTTTTTTTTTTGAGAATTCTAGTAATAGATTTTGCTATAGTTGAAATCCAAGTTATGACTGGTTGTTGATTATGTGAATTTGGTAATGCAAAGTATTTGTTTGTGGGTTGTGTTTGTATTACTGAAATTGGTTGAGTGTAATAAGGATTTTAAGAATGAAAAGAAAGTAGCTAAAAAATGGGAGTGAGCTCCGAAACCATGATAAAATAATCAGAGTTTGGAAGAATGTGTTGCCCTGCATATTTTTTAAAACTTTTAAAATCACAACTGAAAAATTATTCTTCATCTAATGGCATCACTTTATGTTCTTACACTCCTCAACAAATTGGTCTTGTTAGACGTAAAATTTGTTATGCTAGTGAAATAGGTCTCATCCTTCTTTTTTATGCCTATTTTTCTAATTTTTTTTAGTTTGAAGCTTTCTCCGTTGTTGTCGACCTTATCAACCTTTTACCCACTCTTGTCTTTAATAATAATTCCCCTCATGAATTCTGTTCACTACCTTACCAAGTCTCTCTAATTTACGAGTACATGAATGTACTTGCTTTCCTTTTCTCGATTCCACTCGCCTTGATAAACTCACATTGAAATCTACTCCATATGTCTTCCTTAGCTATTGTTTTTAGTATAAAGACTATCGTTGCTTTGATCTTTAAACATCTAAACTTTATATTTTTCACCATGTTATTTTCCTTGAACATGATTTTCTTCATGCTCATTCTCTATCCACACCGTCTACATCCTTACCAATGCCACCACATTTCGCTCACTTCCTTTACCTTTCACTCCCTTAAACATCCAAATTTTATATTTTTTACCATGTTTGTTTCCTTGAACATGATTTTCTTTATGCTCGCTCTCTATCCACACCGTCTACATCCTTACCCATCACACTTCGCTCACTTCCCTTACCGTTCACTCCCTTAAACATCCAAACTTTATATTTTTCACCATGTTCGTTTCCTTGAACATGATTTTCTTCATGCTCACTCTCTGTCCAAACCGTCTACATCCTTACCCAGCATACTTCGCTCACTTCCCTTACCATTCACTCCGTTCCCTCCATCTCCTTTACCACTAAACTTTGTACCACCCATCTTCTTATATAATGGATATATGGAACTACGATCAAATCCATACTCCTTTATTATTTTCTGACTACATCTCGTACTCCATGCTTACTAAGTCTTCTCCTAACCCTATGTCCTTTACCCAAGCAAATAAATTTCCTCGCTAAAGTTAGGCTATGCTTGATGAGTTCACTACTTTCCATCGCAATAACACCTGAACTTTTATTTCTTCTCCATCAAATGCTAACATTGTTGGTTGTAAATGGGTGTCTTGCACCAAACGTAATCCTGATGGCACTATTCAATGCTATAAAGTTTGTCTAGTTGCCACAGGTTTTCACCAAGCTTCTGGTATCGACTACATTGCCACCTTTAGTCTCGTTGCTAAACCCTTTACTATTTGTCTCATCCTTACCATTGCTTTTTCTAAAAATTGGTTAATCTGCCAACTTGATGTTAATAATTCCTTTTTTCATGGTTATCTTCATGAATAAGTCTTCATGTCCTAACTTCCTGGTTTTCAAGATCCTCACTATCCTCAGTATGTCTGTCATCTTGAAAAAGCCTTGTATGGTCGCAAACAAGCTCCTAGAGCTTGGTTATATCGTTTGAGCAGAAATTTCTTGACTTACACTTTAGTTCCTCCAAATTTGATCTATTCATTAATACACTTCCTCTTAAATAACATTCGTCTTAGTTTATGTGGATGATATTTTGGTTATTGGTTCGTCTCCATCCTTCACTTCCACCCTTATCCAAAATCTTCATTCCACTTTCTCCATTAAAGACTTAGGCCCACTACATCATTTTCTTACTCTTGAAGCTACTTCCATATCCATCGACATTCTTCTTACCTAAACCGTATGCACCAATGATCTTCTTCCTCGGACAGGTCTTGATCATCACAAACCTGTTCATACTTTGATTACTCCATCTCTCTCTATGCAAAAATCATGACATACCCCTTTTTGAACCCTCTGAGTACCAAAGCACTGTTGGTGCTCTTCAATATCTTTGCCTTATCTACCATAACATTCAATTTGCTATGAATAAGGTCTCCTAGTTTTTACATTGCCCCATTGATGTGCATTGGATTGCAGTTAAACAAATCCTCCTCACTCAATTACATACCTACTGTGATATTGATTGGGTTAGTTGTCCTAACAATCGTCGCTTTACTTCTCGATATTGCATCTATTTTGGGCCCAATATAATCTTTTGGAGTGTTAAGAAACTACCTATTGTTGCCAGATCTAGTACTAAAGTTAAATATCAAAGCATTGCTCTAGTCGTAGTAGAACTTTGTTGGATCACTTCTATTTTGGGAGAAATTGGTTTCTCCAATGTTCCATCTACTCTCTGGTGTGATATTATTAGTGCTACATTCCTTGCTTTTGATCTGATCACTCATGCTCATATCAAGCACATTAAAATCAATACACTTTTTGTTAACAAAGCTCTCTACATTAGACATATTGCATCTGCTCTTCAAATTGTTGATGTTATGATCAAGCCTTTATTCTCTTCAACTTTTCAACGTCTTCGTCACATGCTTATGATTGCTACTCGTCATGAGCTTAAGGGGGTTGATAACGCTATATTTACATGTATCTTAACTATTCAATATTTTTAAATAAGATTACCGATCAATCTTTGTAGATAACCTTAGATCAAAATAGGTAAAATTATTAGTTGGAGTATAGTTTGTAAATCTCTTTTTGATTTTGTTTTTACTTGTATATAAAGGCTCACAAGTTTTTCACAAAATGCAATGAAAAAAAACCACATTCTTCCAAACTCTGTTTACTTTATCATCTAGAATAAACTAAAACTTATAATTTATATATCTAGTATGTTAGTATTTGGTTTAGATGCTAATCTTGGTTCAGTACAAAATTTAATTACAATTACTATTTTGTTTGAAAGATGAATATGGAATTAATTTAAGGAGGAAACATTTCAACCACATCAAGACCTAAAAAGGACCATCAAAAGAAACTAGATAGGGATGGCAGACTGGCCTAGTCTGGGTATGAAGTCAATGGGCCAGGCCTGAGTTGACTGGACCTCGAGCCCAGTTTTTCTAGCCTGATGAGATCTAAGCCCAAGCTAGGCCATAAGCCTGAAAGTTAACGCAAAACAAATTTGTTTTGCTTTTTTTTTAAAAAAAAATCAAAGCCTAATCCATTACCATCCTTAAAACTAGACATAAGAACTAGACCGTAAATAAAGCTAATAACCTTAGCATTAATATTCCAAACTAATCACATTACAGTGGGTGTGAATCCTATTGTTTCTCCATATCCCAGGAACTCGTTAAAGAACTTTGATAGAATTCATTAGTAGAGGAACATTTAGATGTTGGACAACTTATATCTTATGCTTGCATTAATTCCATTAGCAATGATTATCTCTTTAGCAGTACTTTTTTTTGGTATGCTATTATACTGATGATAGTGGTAAATGGTAGTGGCCAATAGTAGGTTTGTTTTGATAATTTTAAAAAAATATAAAATAATTCTTAATTTTTATCAAAATTTTAAAATAGTCTTTTAATATGTTGTTCTTATAATTTATATTTTATACAAATTATTTCTAAAAATTATAAGAATAACAATTTATTTATTTCTATTACCGTTAATTTTCAATTATTTCACATATAAATTAAAGATAATACAAAATACTTAAAATGTTACAAATTTTACCATATAATAAATAATAATCACTTCAAAATCAAATAAAAAGAATAATAAATTTTCATGACTCAATTATTACAACAAGAGTTCATGTCGAGAAATAAAAAACTAAAATTTACAATTAAAACTTTTATATTCATATAGCATATATATAATTTAACATATGCATCAACTATAACTGAAATTTAAAGAAGAAAAGGATTGAAAACTTGTAAGCTCATTCAATTAAATATTTGCTCAAATCATTTTAACCTCAATTCTCATTTGTTATATAATCTTCCTCATTGAGAGGAGCTTGATTATTACCGTCATTCAAATTCATTGCACCAAATGATATATCCATACTTTCATAAGAAGAATTATTACTGAACCAGAGCAGGTTTTTTCTTAAGTAGCTAAAGAAAAGGTGGTTTGGGTAAATACAATCAAAATTTGCTAATGAATCTTTTAGAGTTGTGCGTCCTCAAGATTAACATGAGTTCATCTTCAGAGATCAGTTTGTAACTAGAAAAAAATTAATGATAAAGTTAAAGTCTCTTTATCGACATTATCATTAATCTTCAAAAATTATTACCTCCACTTTAGCATTTAATAGGATTAGGAGCTTTAAGTTATCTAACTTAGAGATTTGAGGGGCTCTTCCTCGTTCCAATTATTAAACCAAAATCATTTATTTTTATGACTTTCCTTTCTTGGCACATAAAATCTCTCAATTTTAGCATTTGACTAAGAGTCCACAAATAGTGTTACTAAGCTTAATTTCCTAGAAGCTTTGATCTTTTAAGATATTTGTATGCACTCATCAGTAGACCCATATTAATTCTTGCTAAATAAAGAATTTCCATATACAATAGGAAGTAGTTCTTAGGATCATAGAGGTGAAAGTCATGGAATTTAACTAGAATAGAAAAGTGAGAGAGAACGAGTATAAGGAGAGGAATTTTCTTTGTCAATATAGAAGCCAATAACCCATAATGCAACTTTATTATAGGAAAATAAGAGAAAAAGTTAAGCTATTTATAGTTCTGATTTGATGATGCTTCTTTAATTGCAAGAAAATCAGCTTAATGAGACTATAAAGGCATCCTTTAAAGGTGAGTCTTTGACCAAATATCTAGATATTGATACATAGTTTTCCCTTCCATATGTCTTTCTTACACTTTTTAGGCCTAGTCTGACCACATTGAATTTCACATTTGATAAAGCCAAATTATTCATATTCAATCAAGTTTTGCACTTTTTAAGGCCCGATAAGGCTCAAGTTCTAGTTATATAATTCAAGCCTGATTAGGTCTTACATTAGACTTAGGCCAAAATAAAACATTTTGGATCAAACTCAAGCTATTTGCAACTTGAATCAAGCCTAACCTATTGTTGATCTTAATCATCTCAACTAAGCCATTTATTTATAAGTGAGCCATTAAGTAAAGTCCCAAGAATGAGGATGCAATAGACTGCATAACATGTCTATGTCATCAATGATGTTGTGGATCGCATTGTGGAAAGGAATCTCATTCCATTTTAAAGTTGTAAAAGTAAATGCAAAACTCTCTATGCCTAAAAAAATAAGCTTTCTTTTATTTTTGCAACCTTCTAATTCAAACATAGTGAGAAATGTTGAACTTCAACACAAGTCATCTAAATTGACAAGCTTGAGTCTAAATTCATACTTCTCAACCTTGTATTGATATATAGACCTTGGCGGTGGTTTGATAGCCAAAGGCTACTCTTTACACTCCCTGACCAATAAATTTGCTAGACTAACTAAAAGAAGCCACATAATAGGTCTTTACTCTTTAAGGACCTAGTACACTTGTTACTTAATTTTTTTCTTGAATATGATAAAATTTATACTTAATGTAGTGGTGAAATTTGTCTCATAGTTGCATACTTTTATGTTACAATTTTGTCTTATTTGAGTCTTATATGAAATATGAATCTGAGAGGGCTTTATAGAGGATGTAATAACCTAAATAAAAAAGGGCTAAGATTTTGAGACCTTTTTGTTTCTTAAGACCTACTGCTAAAAGATAGACCTGTAAGGAAAATTGATACCCCCTATTTTAACATTAACAACTTGTCATTAAAGATGCCACTAACAAGTTGTCAACTAATTGCATTTATGAAGTAACTAATCCCTACAATGCCTCAACCTCCCTTTCAATACATTTAAGAGGTAATCTACCCCTAAAACACCATCCTTTCCCCCTTTCCTATAAACAACACCAATTATTGTCTTCAATTGCACTACGTTGCGCTACAGGTCTTTTAACTATTTTAGCTAGGCTAGTGATGTGGAACCAAGGAGCATTTTTTGGTTCTTTACCTTCCACAAGAAAAGATTTAATTATATTTTATTAACCACTCTCTTTTCGCTATACTGGATGTTATTAATGTTTGTAGATGTCTTAAATAGAAATGGGGTCGAATACCAAATTAAAAATTAGTGGATTTACCATCCTATCCTACCTTATCATGCAAAGGTAAGAGAATAATTTAAGAAAATATCTAACTAGATAATATAGTTTGGGCCTAATTGTGTAATAAGAAAGGTGTTACGCACCCTATTTTATCCACCTAAGTGATTCTTAGGTATAAAAAGGTTTTGAAAATTTTGGGAGCTTTAAAAAAATTGGGTAAGTTTAAAAAGCATACTAAAGAAAGAAAATAAACATATGGTTGAATGTAAGAGATTTTATGATTATACCTATGGTTTAAAATAAAATACTTAGAATAACATATAGGGTTTGAAATAAAATTTACAACATATGGATTAGTACTTAGGAGTTCGTAGTTTGACTTAAAGTTTGAAATAAAATGCTTAAGAAAGCTTATATGTTATAAGACTTTTGAGTGTGAACAATCTTGAATTTTAGTAGGGATGGCAACGGGGCGGGTATGGGGCGGGTATGCCATCCCCCGTACCCGCCCCCATCCCCGTCGGAGATTTTTTTGCACCCCCCATACCCGTACTCGTTGGGGGTTTGACCCCCATCGGGTACCCATTTACCCGCCTCTTTTTTTTTAAAGATAAGCTTATTTAATATGAATGGACTATTTATTTTTCTTTTAAATTTTCATG
>JAOTIZ010000006.1:36668467-36715194 GCA_027123425.1 Erythroxylum panamense | reverse complement strand
AAGAGACCTGAAGAGGCTCAGTGAAAAGAATACTTGTATCTTTGAGAAGTATAGTGAAATCTCATAAAGAATTCTGATGAGTGGACGTACGCCACAGTTTGGGGTGAACCAGTATAAACTGTTGTGTCGATTCTTACTCTCAACTCTCAACTTTTAATTTCTTTTTTTATACCAACGCTTAGAAGCAGATTGCAATACTTCATAAGACTGTTTTTCAATCGTTTGAGAAAACAAGTTTTTCTTAAAAGAAGTTTGTTTTAAAAGGGGATTGTATTCAAAAACGGATACACAATTCAACCCCCTTCTTGTGCGTTTTGTATATTGAATATTAAGTCTATACTAACTTGTGATTCACTTCAAATTAACGATTTCATCAGACAATTTGTAGCACTATGCCTCTAGTTTACTTCAAATTAAAAATTATCTCATTTGGATAACTAGAGAAAAAGTTATGGCTAAAACACTGAAGCTTACTCAGTGAACATGTTTCAAACTACATTTTCCAGCTTTTAACTTCCAACATTTCACATACAATATTTCTTACTTCCAAGAAATATTTGGGGTCCAACATTGACTTAGACAAAGTTGTCCTCTAAAAAGTTGTATTTTAGCTTTCTAGCTTTCCAACGGTATATAGTATGGAAGTTTTGGATATCATAGTCAAAAGTTATGGAAGTCAAAATTGGAGATGCTTAGGAGTATAGGACGTATCATCTGGTGATGACGTATCATCTGGTGATGATGTGTCATCTGGTGAAGACGCATCATCTAGTGATGACGCATCGTCTAGTGAGGACATATCGTCTGGTGAGGACACTTCGTCTAGTGAGGACATATCTTCTGGGAAGAACGTTTCATCTAGTGAGGGCGTATCATCTGGTGAGGATGCTTCATCTAGTGAGGACGTATCGTCTGATGAGGACGTATCGTCTGATGAGGACGCTTCGTCTGGTGAGGACATATCATCTAGTGAGGGCGTATCGTCTGGTAAGGACGCTTCGTCTATTGAGGACGCTTCGTCTAGTGAGGATGCTTCATCTGGTGAGGACATTTTTTTGGTGAGGATGGATCGTCTGGTGAGGATGTATCATCTGATGATGTCATATCGTCTGGTGATGACATCATATCGTCTGGTGCACTGTTCATCTAATCCTTTTGTCTATTCCCTTTTTTGACCATAGAGATGATAGAATTTGTCTTCAAAGTCTTCATGAAGGTTGTATATCTTAAAGTCCTTTTTCAAACTAACTAAAGAACACCTTAATCCGATATCTCTAAGGAAAGTTATGACAATTTTCCCAATTTGTCTAACCCTTCGTTTGGTTTCGTCTGATCCTATCATCTGGTCCAATTCTAACCCTTTATATGACAAAATCTTACTTCAAAATCTTCATAAAATATGTAGATATTGAATTTCTCTTTCAAACCCCTTAAGAATGACCTTGATCTGATATCCCTAGAGCAAGTTACGCCTTTTGTCCCGAAATAGGTTCAATATGATTGAGGACAGAACCTTGTTTGATTTCCTTCGACCATAACTTTGTCATCTGACCTCCAAATGAAGTGATTCTTAGACTAATAGATTCCTAGCACATTTTCTGCCTCTCCATAAAAGTTTATAGCCTTAGATACTGAATTGAAAAAGATTGATTGAATCAAATTAAAGGTATCAGATGGAAGAGTATAAATTGTGATTTTAATAGTTCTAGTGAGGTATAAACCTAAGTATAAATTATACTTAGAGGAGTCTTGTTATGGGACTAATTTTGAGAAGACACTAATGGATAAATACCCATGATTGTCATGAACATGCATTGTACATATTTCATTACATACATGTGCATTGTTAAACACTTATGATTGTACAAATTGTGATGGATGTGTATGTGCTATTTGATATAGAGGAGCAACTGTAATGTCAACCTCCAGACGTTGCCAGAACTTCTAGGCATTAGCTTCGGGAGCAACTAGTGAGTAACCTAGATGGTTTCTCTTAATTATTGTTTGCTTAAATTATGTTTTGACTGATAAATGGATGTGAATTGAATTGTGTTGATTTCTGGACAGAAGGTCCGATAAATGTGAAATATGGAGTGTATATTGAAGTGCTGCTTGAATGTGAATGTGAAAAACTATGTGTTTCATAATATGATCAATTGTGATAGATGTATTCCATACATGAGTGCATAATCAGATAATGGCAATTGTGACCAAAGCAACCACCTATTAGAGCTTAAAGCTCAAAGTTTGAAAAGAGCCTTAAGCTTAGACAGTGATTAAGAGCCTAAGGCTCACTATGTAAAATGAGCCATGTATCCTCATCAGATAAGGGATAGTTATTAATGAGCTCCGTATCTAAAATGGATGTGGGACAATTTAGGCACTCAGTCACAACAACGTAATAATAGGAAAAGAGTCTCATGAGCATTTCATATGCAGTTTTAGCAAGTATATGGATTGTTTGAAATGCCAAATTGATTTGCTCTTATATGTGAATGTGATAGGTGTCCATTAAGAAAAGTTGTGAATTATATGTTATGTGATTTGTTGTGTTGCATGAATTGAGTGAACCATCGATGATAGTTACCTCATTGAGTTCGCAAAACTCACCAAAATTGCAATATTGTCTTTTCAGGATCGAGAAACGACTCTAGCTACTGAGAGGCTCTACTAGCTATGTGGATTGTGAATTGGCAAGAGAAGTCAGGGCTCCAAGGTCGATCAGCTGGGATTTTTTGATGGCTTAGACAGATTTTATATATTTTTCTCTTTCATATAGTACTTTTGTACTAGGTTTTGATGATGCACATGTAGTAAAGGTTGAAAGACACAATGTAGACTTTCGATTTTATGCAATGAAATGAGGATAAAAGTTGGGATTTAAAATATTGTGATTTTCTTTTGATGCTTATAAGTGATTAATGTTATGATGCCATATGAAGTGAATGTAGTAATCGAACGTAGCGCGCCATTATCGCAGGATATGTATCGGAATGACCTCCGGGCGTCCTAGTGTGTACTCTATAGTAAGGGGGCGCTACACCCATTCTAAGATAACCAGCAAATAATTTAGTCTTCTCCTTCGTATAGATTGGTTTGAAGTAATGCCTGGTAGATGGAGGAGGGCACTGTTTGATGGAAGAATAAATGCCTATCCTCAAGAGCTTGAGCCACTGTAATCTCAAGAGGTAGATCAGTTTTGAGACTTTCCATTCGTAACATATTATATAGGGGACCACAGGACAACCAACTGTCAAACTAGAAATGTGTTGAGGCGCCATCGCCAAGAAGGTTGAAAATTTCTTGTATCGTAAGTTCCTTTGTGCTTAGTATAGCTCTCCATATGGATAAGTAGGTGGGCTTGCTTTGAAGACTTCATATACTTCTATCCTTGATGAATATGCTATGTATCCATTGACACCAAAGAGCTTGCTTATTCATCATCAACCTCCATAATCTCTTGGTCAACATCACGACATTTAGTAGCTTCAAGAAAATGACACCAAAGTCTCCTTTGTCTTTAGGTAAACAGAAATATTTCCATTGCATTCTAGCTCATTTGACATAGTATACGACAAAGTTATTGAATAATTTCTCGATAGTTTTGATAATTTTTTTAAGAATGACCAGATGGACAACCCAAAATATATTGATATAGTTTAATATGAAAGAGATGTGTGGTAATCTACCTGCTATTGCTAGAGTTTTAGAGCATCAATTATTTATTCTGATAGTCAAAATTTTGAATTAATTGAATACTTATATTCAAAATTTTTCGAATTAGTTTACCATTTTAATAAAGAATATAATTGATAACTAGAAAATATAATCAGGAAGCCCTGAAGCATAGGAGCATCACAACCCAAGCATACTGAGTTTTCACAATTATTAAATTAAGACTCGTTTTCTCCTAACATTATCACTAATAATTGGAAAAATTAATTAAGGAATCAAACTTAAAATTAACTAATAAATAAACAAATATTAAATGAAGAATTTCCGACTATCTAATTATTAATAGTCAATAATTTGCTAGCCACACCTTTAAAATTAATAAAGATAGTAGTAATACGACTAAAATTAAGACGTCTAATAATAATTTATAAAATTTATATTTTGAATAATTTATTAGATAAATAAATAATTTAAACTCAAAATCAAATAACAAGATTAATCTAAAAATTATAAATTAATTTAAACTTAAATTAACAAAATTAATTTAATTAATATTTACAAATTTAACCTTAATTTTTCTTTTGATTTATCGATTTATGTAAAACTGATAACTCGGAATTGGTTCACATATAGCCGACAGATCACACTCCATTTCGATTTCACATATATCTCATTAACACTTTCTTCTTCGAAAGTCAACCCAAAAGTGTGCGGCTGATCCTTCTGGATCCAGATCTTGGTCAATGGTCAACCTATTATGAAACATTCCTTTTGAGCTTGTTTTAGCTTCACATGTCGGGTTTGAGACATTTCTTGATTAGCTCCAACTTTTCCTTGTAACCGAACCAAACTCGACGTGTCCATTCTCATCTCCACCAATCATGCCCACTAGCGCTCTCTTTACACCAACAATGGTTAATTCAACACGTCCACCAGTATAAATGACAAGTGGTAGAAAGGAGGAGAGGATTGTATAAAGGTTGAGTCTTAGGAGGAGCAGTCTTTATTTAAGATGATATAATCTTCTTAGTAGTGACCCATTTTTCGGAGCAAGAACTTTTGATATTATCTAGAATCAGACCCAAATTTACCTATCTATGAGTGAGTGTGTAGCTCATAAGCTCCAAAATAACCCAGGATAATCCAACGAAGCCTGAAACTTGAGTTATAAAAAAAAAGTGTAAAAATGTGGATTTTATGGGAAAAAAGAAGGTGAGGATTATAAGACATCATAAAACATAAAGGAAACTGAAGGCCTTAACATCGGAAATTTGTTTCAAACAAACTTGACTTATTTATACATTCATATGTGAAATCTTAATTATTAGTTTTAAATGTATAACATATAAATTATAAGCATATATTTAGAATAAAATATTTAATAATTTGATGACTAAAAGACATAAAATTCTTATATAGTTTACATTTTTTTAATTATTTAAGAAAATATATTTTTTAAAATTCTTCATTTAAAAATAATAATGAAACACATAAGATATAAACATCATAATGTGATAGGTCAACTAAATTTTTAAACCTATTTTGAATTAATTAAATTTGACTTAAATATTAATTTAAGATAATATTACTAAATTATTAATTTACATAATTTTTAATTAACTCGATTCAACTTTTAAGAAGAACTGAATTGAATCATTGTCTAAATGATAATTAATTAGTTCAAGGATAATATTTAAAGTCATATTTGTTTTTTTAACTGTAAATAGTCAAAATCCAATAGTAAAGTTAATAGTAAAGTTTGAATAATTAAGCTTGTGATTTGGGAGAGTGTGTAACCCACTTTCTTTGACTTCCTATTGGATGCATGACCACTCCATAACAACTTCAGCTCATTTGGATGGATTTTAGAGGACACCAACAAGACATGCTTCATTCCTTGTCCAAATGCCTTTTTCTTAATCTTCTTGTGATCTTGAGTGGGACACGTTCATGATTTTTAGGATGGGTCAACTTGGGTGCATTTAATTTACTATTTATAATGAATAAAAGTCAAAACCTTTTATCAAAAATAAGGTTGTGTATTTTTATATTTCTCCAAATTCTGCAATCGGAAATATTTTCACTTGAAGAAAGAAAGAGAAAAAGTAATCATATTTTACACTTAATTTTTTTTTTTTGCATAAAGGGAAAAGAAAACGCTAAAAACTAAGTAAGTCGAGGGAAGCTGATCCCCGACATATCCTCTACAAGGAGGCTATGGCACCCTAATGGTGGTACATCAAAATACGTGACGCCGATGTCGTCCTGACGGGCTGGGTCTGCGAACCAGTCCGCGCATCTATTGCTCTCTCTATAGATATGACGATGAACAACAGACTAGTTCCGGTTGAGTAGTTCCCAGATACCCATTACAAGATAGTGGCCTGACTGAGAGCGAGAGGTCACAGAAGACAGGAGCTGGTGTACCCTTATCGAATCCACTTCCAGCTCAATCCGACGGTAGCCCAATCTTCAAGCTAAGGATAGACTTGTGTATACCGTCCAGAGTTCCGCTGACTGCGCTAAGCACCATCCTATAAACTGGGAGAACCCACCCCTAACTGCCGTCACTGTGCAGGATTACTCCTTGCTTGTGGGAAAACAAGCTCATTTGTTTACATACTCGTCAAAGATTGCTCTGGTTTTGACAAAACTGGTATTGAAAGTCCTTTTAAAGGATCCAACTAAATATGTATTCAATTCAATTCTTAATTTTAATATCATACATGAAAAGGTCACATAAGCCCCACTATTGGGGCAATGGCTCTCTCTTTTCATACCTTTTACAAGATGTTTCTTTGTGGAGTCTTTCCTGTAAAGAGATTGAGCAATGCAACTTGTACACAACAATTGACTAAAATGGGCATGATTTCAGCAGATAGGAGTCGGAGGACCCACCAAACTTTGGTATCTTTTTAAAGTTTCATCCTCATTGATGATGAGATCAAAAATCCCCTCATCACTGTTCTGCTACGGTCATGACAGGTAGGTGAAGCTGAGTGAGTGCTCATTGGGCCTTATGGAGCCCCGATATTATCATCACCACACAACGTCTGATTAAGATAGTTTTCCTCACCTGACGGTGATCGCCAACC
Organism: Erythroxylum panamense; assembly: GCA_027123425.1. Taxonomy (NCBI): domain Eukaryota; kingdom Viridiplantae; phylum Streptophyta; class Magnoliopsida; order Malpighiales; family Erythroxylaceae; genus Erythroxylum; species Erythroxylum panamense. The sequence goes on along the minus strand of JAOTIZ010000006.1, from coordinate 36,708,424 downwards.
ATTGTTGACTCCTGATCATGATGGCTACGTGGATAAGAGAAGCTAGCCAGGACTGGGATTGTGTAAGTGTGGCCATACAGAGATGCCCATGGCCCCACCCCGGTGCCCCAAAAGTCTGATACCCATGTGCACCGGGGCTTACCGTAGTAAACCAAACGCTAGATTTTGCGGGTCCCGAAGGGTCTTAAGATCTGGACGGTCGATGTCAGCCAGACACCTGGGCGATGAAGCTTCCTCCGCTTGATAAGATGGTTGAGCTAAATTGTTATGATTATCACTAATTAACCATGCTTTTAGTTGAACTAAATCATGATATATCTCCGTGAGTCCGTTAATGGGGCCCCATACATACTCTAAAAGACCAATAGAATATTAAACTTGACACTTTTTTTAATTTCAATTTATATTTTTTACAATTATTATATATATTCATCTACTAATATTTATTTATCATGCAAAATTTTCGTCATATTTTATTTTTATTCGTAAAGTTCAAATTAATCTTTTATTGAATCTTAAATTTTAAATTATTACGTTACTTTAAATAATAGTAATAGATAAAATAAGACAAATGGATTGTTTGATAACGAAATGATACCGTAAAGGCAATTGATCATTTTATAACATAAAAGCTAAAATAAAAAGGTTAAATATTTTATTAATTTTTAAAAACCCAAACCGTTGTTAGTCTGTATAAGAGTTTTAGCTTTAGGTCGAATCAGGCAACTCAATGTAAATTTGATCCAGAACGATATTAGTTTATGTTAAAATATAAAGTGAGAGTTTGTCCCATATTGAAAAAAGAGAGGAAAGAAAACTAACATATAAGTCTAGTGAACTACTCCACCTATCACTAATTAGTTTTATAATGGAACCTCACTTAGACTTATATGTAGTCTAACTTTTCTTCTCGTGTGGGCCTATAGGTCTATTGTAAATTCTAATATGGTATCAGAGCAGATTGCTCTTATGTTAGTCGTTAACCCCTCTAATTGATAGATTATGTCACGTGTTAGATCCACACGTGAGGGGATTGTGTTTAAATATAAAGTAGGAGTTTGTCCCACATTAGAAAAAAAGAGAAAAGAAAACTTACGTATAAGTCTAGTGAGCTACTCCACCTATCACCAATTGGTTTTAGGATGGAACCTCACTTAAACTTATATATAGTCTAACTTTCCTTCTCGTGTGGACCTATAGGTCCATTGTAAATTCTAACAGTTTACATAAAAATCTTAGATTTTAAACTGGGTCGAGTTGGGCAACTTGATCCTAGATTTAACTTAAAATCGTAACATTTTTTATTAAAAAAAAGGACTCAAACTTGATAATTGTAATTAATACGGATTAAACCTATTAATTTTGGATAGGAACAAATCGAACAGGTGATGGAGACTTGTGTAACTTTTTCATAATTGGAAAATGAGTAAAGTCTCACAAGGGAATACAGCAGATTTCACTCATACAATAAATCCAAAGACTATAGACACCGGAGCTTAAGAAGAAGGATTAGGGAACGGGAAAAGTGCAAGTGACTCTGTGAGTTAAACTTTGTGGGGGAAGGGAGTATCGGTTGGAAAATGATGTGTTCAGACAAAAGTGGGGACCAAAGGCATTGGATTTGGAGAATACAAGGAAGGGGCTGACCATGAGTTGTCGCTGTTCATTAAATTTGCCTTTTGAAACTCAATGTATCTCCCATTTTCGATATTATATTAATACAATGCAAGTTGGCTGCTACTGTTCTGTCTTTGCAAGCTCACAAATGAAAAAGCCTGTAACCCTACACAGCTCTTGTAGGTTCAGTCTTCACCTGTAGTTTCTGTGGCCCCACTCATCGCCGGCGAGGATTGCCATTATTCGCTTTGTTCCTGTCATTGCAAATATCAACACCAATATAAGAAAAAAGGAGAATATATTATTTAAATTAGTGGTTCCATTAGGATAATAGAATATAAATCACATATTTATTTGTTTTCCATTCGGAAAATATATTTTATGTGTGTAAATATTTATGAATTATGTGTTTTAGATATATTATTTAATCACTACATGAACTTCTTAAAGCTAGTCTTTATGTTAGTTAAGAGTAAGACTGCGTATTATTAAACCTTTCCAGATTTTATAGAATAATATGATTCATACTAAGTGTAGTTGTTATTTAATTACTTATAGTCAGACAAGAAATTTTATTTAAATAATGATTCCAAGGTTGAAATTATTAAGACCAAGAAACCCTAGCACTTAATCCTAAGGAATCTGTGTCACTTGAGTCCAGAACTTAGAAGAGATCATATCACTGTTTCATACTAGTTTTGTACATTTAAGAAACTTGTTAATGGAGTATATGTCTTTATACATATATGTGTATAGGTTTACATATATATATATATATAGATATATAAAGTTTGAATCCAAGTTCTTTGCCATGAAGTAGTGAAGCCTTATTGGAAGGTTAATGATAAGGTGAGAAGAGCATATACAGAAAGAGGGTCTCTCACTAATGGACAAGGGAGTGTGTACCCTTTCAGGTCTCTTCCTTCCAACATTAATACACTTACAGTGAAGCAGCTGCCTGGAGACCACATGATAGGTTTTTCTGCTAAAAATACAAAGGTAGGTGCTGTTGTAGTTTTGCCTCTTTTTTCGAATGGTTGTTTTTTGTATCAGACAAAGTTGGCGAGCATTTTTTTGACTTTTCTGCCAACCTTGTCTGAGTTACGACGCAGCTGATCAACAGCTTTTAAGAAATTTGTAATAATAATCCGTAATTAAAAAATTCATCAGATTCAACCTATTTAATTATATTATTTTTCGATTCGATTTACTTAAAATTTCTTATTGTTAAAAATATTATAAATTAATAAATTATTATGTATTAAAATAAATTAAATAATTTTTGTAATTAATATAGTTTAAGACTATTTTTATAAAATATATATTACCAGCCCTGTTAAGAGAATTAACTGGCAAGCTGAAAAACGAAGCAAGTGTTAGAGAATATATAAAACTAATTAAGTTAGTCACACACAACAGTTTAAGTTATTGTGATAAAACGGTCACTTAACATGGTATCAGAGCCTCTATGATCAAATGGTCATGAGTTTGAATCCTACCACTCACCTATTCTAATTAAATTAAGCACAAGGTAAAGTAGGCATGTGCAAGTTTCAAGTCCAAAGAGCTTTTACTTAAGGGAGTGTGTTAGATAATATATAAAACTAATTAAGTTAGCCTCACACAACAACTTAAACTATTGTGATAAAACGATCACTTAATAACAAGTAGGTTAGACAGTAAAAACTAAAAAGTGGTGAGTTAGGATTATTATTATTACATCAACTTGGTACATAATCTGAAAGGTTTATAAGAATCATATGATACTTGAAAAGGTATTAACTAACATCTCACGTGAAGAGAAGAGAAGCATCATTAACTGTTAAATAAGGTATTTAATAAGAAGAAGAAGAAGGAGAAGAAGAGTGAGTTGGCGCAATCATGTGGTGATGATGTTTTGAGCCCTTTTTGTCTCTGTCTTGTGTGTTTAAATTGACAGTGTTACAGTAAATGCAGGGGCCTCCTCGTAATGCCACTTGCAGGAGGTAGGTTCTAATTTCTTTCACCTCTCATTAATTCTGTCGTCTTGGTTTTTTTTTTTTTTGAGGGATTTCTTTTTTCTTTTTTTTGGTCATTCAAGAAATTTCGTCTAGAGATTTATTTTTACTTTTTAATTTTAAAATATTATTAAACGATAGAGAAAAAGTTATCATCTTTAATTTTGAGGTGGATAATAGCTAGATTATTAGTTGCACACATCATTATTGTAGTCGTAATACTCAGTTGAAGTCCCGCTACGACGCGAAATTTGGAGAGATCCGATAAGTACATAGTCTTATCTCTACATGATTGAAAGGTTGTTTCCGCTAATATGTCACAAAGATCTTACAATAAAAATAGACGTGCATACACATATGAGAAACGAAGTTAAATAAACATAAAAATACAACATAATGCAAATAAATAAATATAAGATGTACATAATAACATATAAATAATGTCATTTACACCAATAAATTAGTAATTTAATATTAAATAATATATTCCATTTAAATAATATGATACTTGCCAGTCACAATATATTGTTATTCTTAATTAGACATCATTTTTAAATTTTTAATTTAAAATATAATATTTTTGAATTGGGATATTTTTTTAGAGAATTTAATAACATGTCAACTGAAAATGTGTATTTAGGAGATAATATCAATCTTATATTTGACTATGTTTCGAGTCGAGGTTAAGTTTTAGGTTGATTAATTCGAATCAATTTATCAATTCTACCATCTTAAATTTCATTAATTAGGATGAACTATAAGAAGAAAGTAAATCATTAGGTATCACTTTTTAAAGAGATTAAAATTAGGAAAAATAGTAGTTTGAGAAAATACAATAATATGCATATTAAATTATTCGAAACAACCTCTTTATTAATTAGGGGTAAAAATGTATATTACTAGACCTTCATAGATTTTACGTATTAACAAGATTTATATTAAACATTATTGTTGTTATTATACATATTAAATCATATTACTTAAAGAGAAAAAGATTAATGACATCAATGAAACTCTTATTATCTTCTTTTTCGCAAAGTGCCAGCAAAGATCGCAATTCCCTCGCTTTAGTTTGACGATATGTCCAAAGTATTGCAAAATTCCAAATACATGTTCGTTCCCAACATTGAAAAAACGTGTTATTGGAACAGCAGATACAATGTTGTCCGTTCCTGGGTCTCTGGTAAAAGTACACAGCCAACTGAAGAACACAAAAGAAGAGATCGAAGAGGAAGATAGAGAGACAGTCAAGTTGGGAACTTGATAGACACGTGTCTAATCAATTATTGATAAATCCGCGATTTGTGCAATTCCCTAAGCTAAGTCTCTTGAGTAATGTCTAAGCAATATAACAGAATTTTGTTATCTTCATGAAATGTGATCATCTGTCCCTTCTATTTTATACCAACCTTACTCTACTTTATTTCAATTATATATTTATGTAGGACTTATATAAATATATGACTAAAATAAAATAGACCAGAGTTAGTACAAATTAGAAGGGACAGAAGTTCTAAGAAGGTCCTAACACACATACTTTTCATTACTTAGTCAACTGTTATTAACATAACAATTCTATACTTTACTTCTCAAGGGTTTTTAATGTGAAATACTATTTATAAGAGTGGAAAAGTAAGCTCACAAAATGTCAATTAAATCTGCTTTCCTTTAGAAATAGAATTTCCACACCAATCTGTCACTTTTTTTTAATTTCTTTTTTAGAACATTCCAAAAGGCAGAAAAAACGACTTTGTTACACAAGGTCAAACGACTATGAATCTATTATGACTTTTTATTTTACAATTTTTGGTGATTTGACGAATTTGGTCCAACTTCCTATATTACAAATTGTCAAATTGGTCCTTCTTGTATTACCAATTTTCAAATAAAATCCTAAGTTGCCAAACAATCCCTTGGCATTATATGAATTACTCTTTCTCGTTTTGAGTTCGCCTTTATCAGTCGTTTGAACTTTGCGGCTGTGCTGTTAAGGGCGTGTTTGTGTATGTGTTGCAAGACTTGGTGTTGGAATGGCCGCGTGCGAAAAGAAGATATTTAGAAACAGAAATAAATTATTAAAAATAATTAGAACGAGTTCACACGCACGAGCGCCCACCGACTTGACTCGCTCGACCGGCCACCACCGCAAATTACGGCAGCTCGTGTGGGGTGGGGAAGGCAAAAGGAATGCCACCGTGTCACTTTAGCTTAATTTATTTTTGCTAATTTAGTAAATTTCAATTAAAAATAGAAATAATAATAACAAATAAATATTAAAAACTCTCAAAATTGGACTAATTATTTCCAAAAATTTAAAAGTACGATATTATCTAAGAAAGTACTCTCTCTCACTCAGTCTCTTCCGTTAATTTTAACGGAACATAAAACAAAACTAAAGCAGCCGATATGCCGTTCGCCACCGGTTCAAAACTTGCCGTCTGAGCCGGCAACAAAACAGTGGTCTAACGAAAGCAACTGAACCGAACCGAATCGAAGCGAGACAGACTCTCGGTTCTCATAGAGCCACTAGTGGTTCGGAGGAGAACAAGTCGCCGATGTCTTGAAACAAATCGTCTTCCTGCGAAATGGGTGACTCTGACGATCTAAAATCTTCCATACTCGGGTCCAGGAAACAGTCGCCGAAGTCCCCGTTCCATGTGCCGTTCCATGTGGTCCCCTGAAAAATGGTGCCGTCGTCGAAGAGGGACGGTCCTGTGCTCGTGAAGTTGAAGAAATCGTCGGGGAAGGGCTCGTCTAGCAACGGCAAACTCTGTGACAAGTAATCATCGGGGACGTTGGTTTCTCCTTCGCACTCCTGCAGGTCTTGTCTGGGTTTCTGACATTCAATGAGTTCCACTTCTTTGACGTGTTCGTCAAGTGATTTATGAGTCTCATCTTGTTCACCGGAGGGAGTTCTGAAGTTGAGAACTGAAGTGGGTGAGCAAAGATTGTGAGACTCGTTGGCGGATTCGTAGCCGGAAATGGAAGTCGTGTTAATCTCTGACTTCTCTTCCTCTTTGTGGTCTTTTTCTTCGTTTTCTTCTCTTCCTGGTGGAGTCATGAAGTTGGTTAAAGCGTCAGGTCCTCTGAGTTTAATGGCAGCATTATCATAGACCATAGCAGCTTCTTCGGCAGTATCATAAGTGCCTAACCAGAGCCGTACACGTCTCGCAGGATCGCGAATCTCAGCCGCCCATTTGCCCCACGGCCGTTGCCGTACGCCGCGAAACTTTCTTCCATTTGATGTCGTCGCTGCAGGGTTAAGTTTCAGTGGGCGGCTTCGTGACGGTAGGACAGTACTTGCTCTTCTTTTTCGGGTATTAGAGATTAGAGAAGCAGTAGCAGTAGTAGTACTCGCTTCTTTACATGTAGCTTCGATGATGATCTCGTTCACATAGCGTTTCACTCGGTGACGACCAAATAGCTCACACTCTTCGTCGCTGGAAGAGTCTGTAGCCTCGTCGTCCTTGATGACGATCCGGACCACCCGTGGGACGTTCTGGTCAGGGTGGTGACTCCTCTCATCAGAGACTTTTCTGGTTCTGAAAGATGGTTTGGAAAATTTCTTAGTGACTTCTCTGTGTTCGGTGCGCTTGGTCGGACACAGAAAGTTGCTCCTCAAGTCCATGTTTGTGTTTCTTCTTTTCTGGGTTTTCTCTTCACAGATTCTGCATTGGCATGGAAAGAGACCAAAAAAGCAAATAAAGAGAACAAAAGGTGAAAGAGTCGTGAAGCTGAAGATCAAAACTTTGAGATAAGGAGAGACAAGGGTGATTCAGAAACTTGCCAAAAAGACATAAAAAGGCTCACTAAACACTATTAAAATCTCGAAACCTTTCAAACACTTGAACAGTCACTACGTCTCTGAACCAGAAGAAGAAGAAACTCAAGGCTCCAAACCTCAAAATCTCTACTTATAGGAAGAGGAAAACAGAAACAAAAGCTGTTTTTCCTACTTAAGAAACAAACAACCCAGGAACAGACAGGCCTTAAATCCTTCCCAAAACGAGAAAATACCCAGGAAAGGCAAGAACAAGAAGAAGTGAAAATGGAGGAGAGAAAGTTATCAGAAAAAGTCTATAAGACAGAAGAGAGTTTGGGAGTGTACTCTGAGTCCTGGGGCGAAGTAGTGAGAGAGAGAGAAAGTGGTTTTACTAATTGCGGTGAAGAAAAGACTGCAATCGCTGTTTTATAGGATCCAACAGCCGAAATTGGGAAAACCCAAATTACTAGGTCGAATTTATTATCTATCTCTTTCCAATTTTTCAAACCACATATTTTTTTAAAAAAATGAAAAATTATTATTACGAAAAAAAAAGAAAACTTTAGATTAATTTTTATGTACTAAAGTCTTATGGTCAACTTAAGAATCACTTGGCATTAAATTTTGATAATAGTTTAGTGAGATTCGCACCAAATCCACTATGTTTAGGAAAAACTACTTCCCATTTGTAATTTTAATCAAGAGTTCATATTTTCTTAACCACATTACCATAATTTTTATATTTTTCTTAAAAAGAATTAGAGATTTTGTGATATCTTTTAATATTTATCGAATACAAATAATAAGATCTAAGTAACTTATTTGATCAACTAAGCGATAGGTTAAATTGAAATATATGTTCAAATTTTGAATTTATATTTGAGATTGATAATAATAAATATATTATTATTAAGAAACAACATTTTTTAAATGTGCATTTCCTTTATAGTGAATGTGCGAAAACACGATAAGCCTCAAGTGCATTCAAATGAAGAGATGAACTTAGGTAGGTAGTAGTCATAGTCATGTCAAAGGCGGTGAGTCGGGGCCGAAGATACCGGCCGTGATCAATAAAGGACGTGTATTAAATCTACCACACGAGCCGCCGTATCCCGATGATTGAGTAAGATCACGACACGTGTAAAGATGGGCCCGACCTCAAGCTCTGGCACGGTTGGAGACCATCATCAAAGATGACTCGGCAGGGAGCTCTTGGCCTCGGTTAGCGTGACGCCAGTCACGTGAGGCCCAAGATGCCCGGGTCCGGTTAAAATGTTGCTGGTCAAAAAATTCAAGAAAATTTGTGAAACACACACACGTACATACTAACTTTGACCGCTCACTTACTCTTTTACCCTTAGACCGACCGACCGTTGATTGCTGAGAAAAGACACGGGGAGTACCGAGGGTATGTTGGTAAATTTGTTGGTGTGGGACACTTCAGTGTGTGCTGGCCTTTGAGAGTGGGTGGTGGGTTAATAATTTTCTACCTCTTAAAATAAAAACATTTTTTTACATTTATTAAAAATTAACTTTTTATTACAGCCCGAACTAACGTGGCCGGCAACCTAGAATTCGCCGCCATTTTATCTGTTTTTTTTTTAATTTCTCTGGCCTTTTTTCTGTTTCTCGAGATGTGCTTATGCCACCCTCGGTACAGTATTCACTACTCACTACCACCACAGTACCACTCCCTCCTCTCCATAATTCAATCATGTAATTATTTTTATTACCCTATTAATTATTTTGGGTCTCCTCTTTTTATTTTTTTGGGTTTAAATTGCCCATTCTAATTTAACATGACAGTTTTATTTATTTACTCTTTAATTTATATTTTTGTTATTATCATATTTACCTATAGATTTATCGGAAATAACTTTTTTATTATATAAGAGTAAAGTTACGTATTATCAGGCCTCTTTAAATTTTATTTTATTGCAAGACTTCAGACTGAGTGTGATAATAATAACTACAAAAATGATGTTTTTTTTTGTTAATTTACGAGGTGTCTTAGGAGGGTCCCAACAATAAGAACGACATCTTTAAACCATCCACTCCCAGACTAATCCATGTTCACACCGGATCAGCCTATAAGGGGTAAAGTGTTAGCTAAACAGATTTCTCCATTCTCAGAACTCTAACTCGAGATCTCTGGTTAAGGGATGAGAGTACTGAACCATTCACACCAACCTATTTAGTTACGAAAATGACGTTTTAGTGAATTCAATAATTACGATTCTAACCAAAGTAATGTAAAACAGTTAAGTGGCGCGCAGTAACCGGGGCCGGTTTCACACCTAACAGTCCAAAACCCCACAACCTCCGGTGAAGTTGTTGCCGACGTCCTCTGTACACAGTCCTATCACACATGACTAATCATGGTCACATGGACAGCCACTCCAGTGGGATGTCGTGTCCTTGCCTCAACTGTTATACACTCTCCGTTCGTCCTAAACATCGTACGGCTTACCTGGACTTGGATTTCCCGTATAGATTCCGTTTGACAATAAATTTTATTTATCATTTTTTAGATAAATAAGGAAACTTTTGTCTTTTATTTTAATGATAAAATTTTATATTCTTCTTTATTTCCGAAATATTTACTCGATTTAATTTTCCGTAATAAAAGTTTAGACAATAACAACAGTAAATAAAAAATTAAGCTAAACTTAGAATCTGAAAAGGTATAATATATGTAACCTTATTCTTAAATAATAAATAGGTTATTCTTAAATAATAAAGAGGTTGTTTTAAAATGACCTCCAATTTATTCACTAATACGATTTAATTTACATGTTATTTTTAATCTTTTTTAAAAGAATTTTATTATTTCCCTTATTTTGCAATATTATCTTTACTAAATGAATTACGATTTACATGTAATGTTGACTTCCCGAAATTCCTTCATGTCAAATCCTTCTTATAATAAGGAATGTCCATTTTTGGAAAGTAAGAGGGAACATAATTGCTTGACTAGATAATCATTAGATCACACTTAATCATAATTAATTACGTATGATTTAAGAAGTCAACAAGAAAATTTGGATTAACCTCGGAAAGACAGTTTGGTTTTATGATAACAAGTGAAATTTACAAGCCAACATAATAGTTCTACACAAAACAAAAATAAAAAATTAATTAAATTAAGTTAGTACAATGTGATGTAGTAATTAATCAAGTTTTGGACTGATAACTCAACTCACTTTTTAAATTCTACTTGAATAAATTAAATTTAATTTTAAATAATAATTTAAGATAATTATAATAAATTATTAATTTAAGTCATATTTAATTGTTCAACTTAAATTTAAAAATTGAGTTGAATCACCGTATAAATAATAATTAATTAATTTATATTTAATATTTATACTACGTGTGTTTCATCGTTATTTTTTAACTAGAGAAGAGTTTTTATGAAAATTACAAAAACAAATTTAGACTTAAATAGTCACACAAAGTAACTTAAATCGTACAACACATGAAACGGGGAAGCCGACTTGTGAAATTGTCCTTGTTATTCTTTAGTTTCCAATATGGGATATGTTCTAAAATTCGGATCGGTCATTGAATTGGTGGCTTTATTGATTACTGGTTTGACTGGTTCGACGACCAATTCAACCACCGATCAAACCGGTGTGACGTAATAATTATACAATAATTATATTTAAAATATATAATTATTAGTCATCGGTCGGACCGACCGATCCGGTCCGAATTTTAAAACATAAAATATGGTTCATATTCATCCCCAGCTTTAAAAGTGATTCGTTAGTTACCCTCTCTCCATCACCACAATACCACATCCATGGCCACCTTCACCAACTGATAGTGATGACTAACTGAAGAGCTGGCTTATGCTGACCACTATGTTGATCACATTCACCAAGTGATAGTTAGAGTAGCTGAAGAGCTGACTTATGTTGATCACATTCACCAAGTGATGAGTAACTGAAGAAGCTGCCGAATTGGTCTATCGAGTTTTGGTTTATGTACCATTTCTTTGCATTTAGAAACATGTGGATGTGGTTCTTATGGCAATAGAAACACGATGTCACAAAGGAACTGTCGAGAACGATGGTTTTTTTGTAGGAAAAAACAAACGACCACGTAGAAGTCATCAGTCGGAAGCAGCACGCCTGCTGTAATAATCTCAAGACTAAATTATCTCACATGACTATGTAATCCTTTGTCAGATGAACTCGATAAAAGGATAAACACATCAATATTGATTATAAAAAAAGTTTTCCTTAAAGAAGATAATATCATAATTAAGATAATACAACATCAACAACACTCATTATAGATCCTACTAATATGCAATATTTAAAAAGGTCTAATAATATGTAGCTTTATCTCTAATTAGCAGAGAGATTGTTTCAAATTTTTTTTTAAAAATATCATTTTTAAACTTATTTCCAATAGATAAAATTTGGATATTTAATAAATGTAAAATTTTATTAAATTCAAATTAAAAAAATCATATAATTCTATTTATTTAAAAGTTTACGAATTTGAGAAATTATTTAAAAATGGACTTTTAAATTACCTACAAATTTAGTTAATATCTTTTCTTTTAATGGAAAAGACAAATTCAAATTTAGAAATATAGATTTGTATTGAAAAAAACATATAATTATATTTATTTAAAAGCTTGAAAAGATATTTACTAAAAAAATCATCTAAGATATTTCTAACCTTAGTGTTTAGTTTTACTTGCTTGGATCTTTAGAACAAGATGATTAATTAGTTCTTCCCTTCAAAAAACGTGAAAATTGATTTATTATTTATTTTTCTTGAAGAAAGTGTGTGTATCCGTTAGTGTTTAAAGATCCCATGTTTGAATTAAAGCGAGAAAAATTTAAAAAAAATAATAAAAGAACCACAAGGATTAGCAAAACCAAAGCAGAGAGACCGGTCCGGTTCTCGAGAGCCGTCGTCGGTCTGGCCAGGCGTCTCTTCATCTCCTCCATAGTACATGGCTCCATAAACTAAAGACAGCTGGGGAAGTACACCGAGTTCGACAAATCATGCATGCCCTGCCAAACTCACATTTTGTTATATTCGGTTTCTTTCTCTTAAACTATGATTGCCGTTCTAGAGCTCAACTTGCATCCCATAGTTTCATGTGGTGTATTTTTAAGACTTAAGTCTTGTTAGAGAATATATAAAATTAATTGAGTTGGTTTCACACCACAACTTAAACTATTGTGTTGAAATAGTTACTTAATATGATATCAGAGTTTCTATGACCAAATGATCATGAGTTCGAATCCTACTACCACCTATTCTAATTAAATTAAGCGCAAGATAAAATAGGTCTGTGCAAGTTTTAAGTCCAAAGGGTTTTCACTTGAGGGGGTGTGTTAGAGAATATATAAAACCAATTGAGTTAGCCTCATACAATAGGTTAAGTTATTGTATTGAAACGGTCACTTTAACAAGTGTAATCTAAATCCGAGTTTTCTTGATCACAAATCATTACTATCTATCTATATATATAAAAAAAGTATACTCACACCACGACAGGATAATACGTATGAGTCAATGATACACGAGGCATCAAGTCCAATATATATATATAGATATAAACATATCGTACCGTATCATAGGGGTTTAGTTCTCGCTCTGGTCAGTCACAGTCACAGATCATCCACCATTAGTAAGTTAATGAGCATCAAACCCAAGATGTCCTTGATTCTGGTGTCGCCGGTGACTCCTACTCATACAGTGTTTTGCGGGCAGTTCATTGCATTACAGTACACAAATAGGTCCACCACCGCTGCTACTACTTCCTTCTTGCATAGTAAATGGTGATGTTTACAATACAAAAAGCTGATCCGTGCAAATAAACAAAGAAGATCAGGATTCAGGAGTATCTGGCCGTGTCCGTTAGTTTTATATACAATAAAAGTTTACTTAGGTAATAGATATTTGTGTTGACTAAAGTTTCCTTTAAGCAAAGTATATAAACTTACTTTTGTATTTTGATTATTATGCTATTTAGGACATTTTTACAATACTAATGCTAATTATATTCCTGTTTGAAATTGGTAAAACCCTATGTCAGGAATCCCACATCGGACAAGTATAAGAGCATTCAATAATTTATAATAATGTGCAAACCTCCTCCTCTTGAGTTAACTTTTGGGGATGAGTTAGGCACTTCTAACATGGTATCAGAGCTAAGTTAATTTGTCTCGATGGTTTGGGACGGTGTCCGGTTATGACCCTTTGCTCAATATGTCCATCAGATGTCCAGTCCTGCTCTGAACTAAGGGGGGTGTGTCAGGAATCTCAAATCGGACAAATATAAGAGCATTCAACAATTTATAATAATGTGCAAACTTTCTCATTTTGAGCTAGCTTTTGGGGATGAGTTAGACACTTCTAACAAACCCTATGACCTTCTTCTTATGTATATACCGTTTTAAATAGAAACTAAAAAAAATACAAATATATAAAAATAATATATGGAAATTAATTTTCTACTAAGGTAAGCCCTGTAATAATCATTGCTTATGGTTAAGAAACTGAATTAAGATTGACGTAAATTGTTATACATATCTATATATAGATAACAAGCTCGAAAAAGAGATCTGTTCTAAAAAGAAGGGCCACCCTTAGTTGAAGCTTTTATGAACATGTCGCCTTGTCGGGTCTTGAAGATGAGGGTGTACGTGTTATGAGTTAGAACAAAACAATCCAAGCATGGAGCAGAAAAAGGCAAAGATTGAGAAGATAAGACATGGAATTTTATAGAACAAAATGTTAAGGGTTAATCAGAGAATAAATCTTCAAACAGAAGCAACTCAAAAGGCTTGCATTTGAAGCAAGAGATGTTTGGTCTCTTTTCTGCTACAATCATTACGTATGCCTTTTTCATTTGAGAGGTTGTGATTATTAGCCTTTTATATATTGGCTTGGGGGCCTAGACTGGCCTTGAAGAATCGGGCACAACACGACCGACCCAACCAAATGAAAAATAATTAATACCAACCCTTCATGCTTAATTTGGAAATTGAAACCAGAGGGCTCTTAGATAATAGAGAAAATTAATGATGAGGTAGTAACATCATTTATGACACTTGAATTACATCAAAAGTTAAATACATTATGAGTCTCTCTATTTATTTTTTTAAAATTGTTATTTATCTCATATTATTATTTTAGCCATCACACAACCTTCATGTTATATTTTATTAGTTTTACTAACTTTTTTAAACTCAAAAAATAATATATTTTAAAAATAAATAAACAACAAAATATGACAAAAATTGTATAATAAATAAGGAGTAAATGATTTTTTTTATAATATAGAGATTAAAATGTTAAATAACATGAAATCTAATTTAATTAAGGCCAAAGTCATAATCTTTTCGTGTAATTAAAGAAATCTTATAAAAGCTCTCGAATCTTTAAAATTCTCGAAAAAAATCTTTTTAATTTTTTTTATTTTCCTAAAAAACTCCTTTTCTTATGCTTCGGTTAAAAATAATGATAAAATACACACAATATAAACATCAAATGTCTCTAATACATTAAGTCAACACAACTCTTAAATAGAATCTGAATCAATTAAGCTCAATTTTAATTCATAATTTAAAATATTTATGATAAATTATTAGTTGAATTCAAATTTTGCTATTTGATTCAAGTTTAAAAGTTGAATTGAATTCTTAAGTAAATAATATTTGATTAGTCTACGTATGATATTTTTTATTTTGTACGTGTTTATTTAACTAAAATTTTGAATAAGTTTTTTCAAAAATTTTAAAGATAAAGTAATTAAGATTTATATTTTTAATCTTATAATTAATTCCATATAAAAATAGTGAGACTTGTATAGTGGTATGCCTCTCCAATATCCTATAAAGGTCACGAGAAAACAAAAAGAAAAAGGGAAAAGAGGAGAATATGTATAAAGGTCGATATTTTTGAAGCAGTATCACATGCCTTTGTTCTTTTTAGGTGATTTTTTCTGAAGAGTTTCTTCTTACCGAGTTAAAAAGATTATACCTTTAACGTGCAACTTTATGACCAAAAGATAATGTACAAGAAATTAAAAAAGAAGAAGAAGAAGAAGAGATAAGCTCAGTCACACAGTACCACATACAATGTTTGGGAACTGAAGTTGACATAAACAAAGTAACGTGCAATTTCATGACCTAGAATTCAATGAATATCAAGTAGGTCATACATAGAACCTAACTCTCAAATGGTTCGGATCACATCAAATAGAAAAAGGGCTAATTATATTAACTTCTTATTTGTAATATTATGATTTTTAATAAATAATATAAATAAATTATTCTTTTAAGTATCATTTATAAGAATAATTATCATTTATAAGAATAATTAAGAGACATCAGTGAGTAATCTCTCAAATTACGGGATAAACTGAAGATAATCACGTGCTAATCTCTCGATTTTATGAGCTACCATATCAACACTAATAAGTAACAATCTATCTTTTCTCTTTATTAATTACTAAGACCAAGTACGGAAATTTAATTTAAGAGATTGAAAGTTTAATCTAAAACTAAAATTTATAAAATAATAATAGATTAAAAGTGGAAATATTTTAAAATTTGTAACTATTTATTTAAATTAACCCATTTTGTCAAATAATTAATACAAAAAATTTAATTTACTAACAATTATATATATATTAAACTAACTTGAAACATATACAACGTATGCGGTTCCACCGCTGCATATACACATAAAAAATGAAAGAGGGTTGTGGTTCACGAGTAGTTCATCAATATTGGACATGCACGTTCATGGAACGTTTACAGAATTCAGTGCAGAAAACACTGTAAGTTATACTATTATTTAATGCTTTTATATTTCTCAATAATTGACAAAAGGACTCTTCTTTTTATCATCTAACCCCTTTTTTTTTAAATTTTGTCTTTTTTAGTGTATCTTGATGGTTCATAACTCGCAGCATACACAAATCGAGTCAATTTCACCTTCTCTGTAGGGCCTTGTCTCGAGACTTAAGGACAGTTGGACCCGCTCAGTCGGGGAGGGTGGAACCCACTGACAAAGGGCCGGTGACCGGCGAGATTTCCGGCAACTTGAGTTGATAGAGGGGCATGTGGACTGATCCCATGTGGGGTGACGCGGGCTTAAGTTGGAAGTACAACTTAGAAATGTATATTATAATGGAGAAGAAGATACTGTTATGGGGTTGGGGTTTGGGTATACTTGTAAAGTTGCACTTGTCTTTTGATCATTGGTGAGGAATCCTAAAAGTTGATGAAAAAAGGGTTTCAAGAGAGAAGAAGAAGAAGATGAACATTTCGGTGAAAATAATGCAAGAGGGTCTTTATTTTTCGAGCCAGAAATTGTGGGATTCGGTAAGAGATGCAATGGTTGTGTTCTTTCCAATATCTATAAACACACAGATTAAGAGATGGGAAATTAGTTTATGTTCTCCTTTCAATGATTGGTCTTTTAAAAATCTATAAAAAATTATGTATATGGTTTAACTTTATCTTACAAGTAATCAAACGAATAACAACACCCAATAAAAAATTTAGTAGTATATAATCTTACCCTTAATTAATAAAGAGACTGTTTTTAAACGATCAACTTGAAGAAAAAATAAAAAAAACATTTCTAAATGTTCACATTAATTAATTAAGTGAATATAAAAACATTTATGGATCATTTTCTTACGAAAACACAATTTGCATTTTAATGTTTCGTGTATTTAGTTAAGATAGATTAATTTTAATAAAACTTGTTATTATTATTATTATTATTATTTAAATAAAGGGTTATAAATAATGTATTTTAAGTAAATTATCTTATAAATAATTAGATGAATAATCTCATTAATTATATGAATAAAAATAAAAGAACGGTTTTCGTTACATGAAAATATTTTGTTACGTATTTAATTAAGACGGAGAAATGTTAACAAAAATTGGCAATTATTATTATTTTTGAATAAGCAATTGTAAAACATGGTTTCTTGTAAACTCGATTCAAACACCAATTATATTTATTAGCCGAGATATCAATTATTGTCTTATAATTATCAGACAAATCTATGTCTCTACCTAATAACATTCTAATGTTTGATGAAAATGGTGTCCACATGTGGAAACTAAACTTCACATGTCCACAAACTATAGAAGAAAACAAAATTGCAAAACTGTGTTTGATGCAGGCCTCTAATTCTGGCTGCCCCCCAGTATTGAACACATGAAAGCTATTAGACAAAATTTAGTGGTTGGTATATATATTAATATCATTTCGATCACAAATCCAACTAAGTAAAGTGCCTGCTTCGAAATTGTATATAATTAAGATTATAATTATAATACACCGAAAATTTTAATCCACCGCAAATTTTATGTATATACTGTTATTTTAAAAATTGAATCGAAAGTTAAACCGAAAAGATGATAAGTTTAAGATTTAAAAGGTTTAACTGATATTAGACCGTAATAAAATTAACTAAAATTAAGTAATTTAAGATTTTTGTAATTAAATCAAAGGTATGAGTTCCCATTTGGCTGTTTCTGTCGGTTGTTTTTAGTGGAAAACAGATTTCAGGGACCATGCTTTCTTCTCACTCGTGGGCACGACTTGTTAATTTAATTCATGAACTGCACTTTAAGGCTTGGAATTTTTTGTTTTTGGTTCAGACTTTCTTTGAGAACTAAATGATATTATAAACAATTCAGAGACAGAAAAAAGGACATGGGTCACCATGTCTTATGCTGTTTCCTTTGAAAAAATAATAACAATATCAAGCTATATATATATAACACTTAAAAGTTCAATGGAGTTGGTAGTTTTGTAGGGTTAAATGTACTAAATTCTAGTGATTTTTTTTATTTTCTATTGCTTTGAAAATTATTATTTATGGTTTGATAATATTTTTAGTTATTATATTATTTTTTAATTTTTATTTAAAACAATACTTAAATTGTGAAATTATCAATGGTTAACAAATTCAACTTTTCGGTTCAATTTATTTTACTAACTTTTGTTGTTAAAAATTGATCAATTTATTAATTAATCGATTAATTTTCATTAATTAATAAATTCTTATAAACTAAAATAAATTAATCAACCAATTTTTTTTAACAATCTCATTTTTTAATTAAACTTCAAATTATTTGATAGGTAAAGACATCCCCTTTAAATCATAATTTAAAATTTTTAATTTTATTCAATCTTTAACCAATTTTATGACGGTCTCATATATGTTTAAATCATATTTTAAATTCTTTTAACAATCATGACGGTCTGACTTCTAGTTGATTTTAGAATATAAATTATGAACACGACACTATAAAACTCTAAGTCATGAATATTGATTTGTTCATCTTGAAAACAAAATAAAGAATGGTTAAATATAAAAGAAATTGAAAAGATCATCCACCTAAGTATAGTAGTGAAGAACATGGTCTTGTCATAATAAAAGAAACAAATAGCCATTCCTTCTTGCATGCCACCACTTGCCTCATCAGTCGTCCCTACCTGAAAATCCTTGTGGGCAAGTATTAATAATGATATCTAAGTTGAGATATTTAGTCATTTAATAAATAATAATTAAATTTGAATATTATTTCTTAGGATTCCATCAACTTGGCAAGTCCCTCGAGCCTCTCTTAAGTCGTGGGTTCTGAGTAAACACAAAACTAGTTTCTCTTTGGAAAAATTTCTATGTAAGATCACATTATTGCTCAGAAAAACGAAAAATTTAAAATTTAAAGATTCAATTAATATTAAAATTTGACGTTTAGTAAATATTGAATAAAATAAAAATATTGAAATATAATTAAAAAAGAGACTATCTTTGCCTTTTTTTAGTTTATTATAATATACAAAAATCAATTAAACTACAAAAGTTAACTAGTCCCAAGATGAATCAGTAAGTCTCTAGTTGTTTAAATGGGCTATTGGTTGAACTCTTAAGGATTTGGGGCTTACGAACTGTATCTCCAAAACTAGAATTGAAGGTGAAGTGGGCTTTTAGAGAACCATAGTCACTCTTATGGAGGCCATAAGTTGCTGTTCTTGAACATGGACGCATATGCTATAGTTGCATAATAATTTGCAAAACTTATGATATACAAACAACAGGAGCTGAGACTGGTGATTCAATGGTGCTCATTAACTTCAAAACTATGACAGGCACGTAATGAGCGGATTTGGGCGGCCAAAAGGTACTCCTCTTTTACTCTGTATCGCATGGCTTTAGGCTATATTAATGATTGGCAACAAGCCAATATAACCAACTCCGTGCCATCCCGTTCAGGGGAGGGGCGTGAGGTAGTGGAGGGGTTAAGCGATGAGACCCAACTTGATTGATTGTGTTTTGTTGATGGTGCAATTTTTATGGAGCAGTGCCTTTACGGATATAAAGTTGTATGTCAAGATAGGGAAGGAAACTTCGTGAGAGCAGTCTCTGGTCATTTTGTAAGGCGCTGTAGTGCAAATGTGGTTGAAGCTGTGGCGCTGCGAGAAGTGTTGCCTTGGGTCTTACCTCTTTGTCACGGTCGAGGAGTTTTTTCCTCAAATGCCCAGAATGTAGTTTCTGTTATGAATAGTTTTCATGATAATTGGACTAAATTTGGTAGGATCATTTTGGAATGTAAACACTTATTACGTGCTAGACCTCATATCAAACCTCATATCAAAGTCTGTTGGATTCGTAGGCAAGCCAATGTTGAGGCTCATATTTTAACAAAGGTCTCACATTTATATGCTAGCCGGTGTAATTAGGATTCACCCCTAACTCTTTGATTAATGCAATTGATATTGAATTTGTTTCAAAAAAAACAACAGGAGCTGAGAGGAAGTGAAGTTTTGACAAATTCAGGTTCAAGCCGTTTGATAATCCATAAACCAAATTGGAAAACACAGAACTGTTTCTTCTTTACCCAGGCTGTTGTTGTGGACAACTTTAGTCCAGTTGATTGAAGGGAAGGAACATCTTTAATACATAGGAGAAGGAAAAGACAATGAAAAGGTAAAACGAAAAAAAAATCACCAAGAACGAACCAAACGCATCAACCATGGACGGTTTAGCCCATGGCATATTTCTGAGTCCAGCTTCTAGCAGTTGTCTCGTACTTGTTCCTGTCTGTCTTGTACATATGGGCAATCTCTGGTACCAGCGGGTCATCAGGGTTCGGATCCGTCAACAATGAACAGATTGAAAGTAACACCTGCAAAGGATCATGTACACCATTTTTTTCTCAGTTTCTTATGTCAAGGAAATGGTCCTTTTTTAGTTGATTAATTTGGATGTTGCAGTATCCGTTAATCTCATCCCTGATGCCCCCAATTACACCACCATGGCACGAGCTCGAGCCTTGGTGGTGGCAGCGGCGGCAGCGGTGGCTTAAACTGAACCAAAATAAACAAACAATGACGTCCATGTGCCTAGACTAAAGCTGATAGGGTTATTGAACAAGAACCTTGGATATGGTTAAAGCCGGGCTCCATTGCTCCTTCAAGATGTCCAGGCAAATGCTCCCATTGCTGTTTATGTTAGGGTGGAACACCTTTGTTCTGAATGCTACCTGCAAAGTAAATCCCTACACATGAATTAGGACGTAAACAAACATAAATGTGGCTTACAGCATTCCGAAACAAAACCGTATCCTTTTGATCACAATCTAACAATATACATAAAGTATGCTCAGGGCATCCCTGAGCTAATATTGGTCATTTGTAGAAATTCAGGAATCGCTGTGTTTATTCTCAAACTCCAAGAAACAGCTAAAGGCTATGTCATTTAACTTGTTTCAAGTCTTCCTTTCCCTTTATAAAGAAGCTTAAACATCAGAAAAACCAAAATATTGCACAAATGAAAATTTTTGTATGCTCTCCAGAAAAAGAGAAAAATCTTACTATATAGAACTGAGATAATAAAAACTAAAGTATCTGAAAAACATGGATATGAACATCTCAAGAGAAAAATATGAACATA
Source organism: Erythroxylum panamense (assembly GCA_027123425.1). Classification (NCBI taxonomy): domain Eukaryota; kingdom Viridiplantae; phylum Streptophyta; class Magnoliopsida; order Malpighiales; family Erythroxylaceae; genus Erythroxylum; species Erythroxylum panamense. The sequence continues at coordinate 36,687,081 of JAOTIZ010000006.1, read as the reverse complement.
ATGATCTCAACCATGCTAAGAATAACAGAGACAGAAGCAACAGGATAGCCCAATTGTAGTTCTATCCGTGACATTCCCTGCTGAGTAAAGATACCGATTCATTCCTTAACTAACACGTAAAATTTCTGCAAGACTGCACCTCTCGTGGAGAAATCGCAACAAAAAACAGAGTTCACAAAGCAGGTACCTTAGGAGGCTTGAAAGGATAATCTGGAGGAAAATGAATGGAAACAAGGAAAACCCCTCCGGCATATGGACTGTCCGGAGGACCCATAATTGTTGCCTGCCAATGAAACATATCTTCTGCAACAGGTCCTGAAATAATGGGCATAACCACAAAAACTCAATTTGACATTAACATACTACATTACTGCATATCTGTGAAAAACAAAATAACCAATGACTCTAAAGAGGTTGTCCACGATCAAGTAAATAACATAACAACAGGCCAAAATTTTCAGAAGGATGATTCCTTTCCCAGTTCATCCAATACAACCCTTAACCTACGCATAAAATAAGAGTTGCCCAGAAACAAAAGTTGGATTCTTTACCCTTTTCAAGCCACCAAAACCATCTTCACATACACAATTCACCCCAACTAATGGCAAAACCGAAACGTTAACGTTAATTAAACACATCAATCCTACAACAAACCCAGAACGACAGACAGGAAAAAGTATGTATATACATACGTATACACACATACCGGCGCTGCATGAAGTAGGAGGATCCTTCTGCAAATCCTTGAGTTCCTTCAAGATCCGCTTCGAAGCCATCCCTGAAAACAATCACACAACATTCGATCAAACCCAGAAACAAAAACAAAAAAAGAGATTATAAATAACCACAACATAATGAAATGTACCTCACAAAATCGATGAGAAGAAGAAGAAGTAGAGCAATAGGTTCTTGGCGGGCAGAGCAAATCCCAAGAAGAGAACTTTTTGACGAAGAAAATCGCCAACCTATCGGCTTTTATAGTAACTATAATTAATAATAATTTGTTCTTCTAATCCTTTTCTTAAAAATTATGTCCTTTTTCTGATTGGATGAATCGGAATTTCCACGTGACCGGCACGGTGTCGTACAGAAGACTGGACGGCGTCAAAAAGGGCGTACCAAAACGCGTTTTCTGGTCCTTGCTCTTTGTCGTTTCTTGGTCAACCTCATTAATTCTCCCTTTTTTTTTTGGGTCAAAAGTCCTATAATGTCAAGTATCAAATTTTATTTATGTTCAAAAATATAAAAATATAAGAAATATAAAAAGGAAGAGGTTTTTATATTCAAAACCAAATTCAAACACAAGGACTACTATAAAAATTAAGGATTACAAGTTAATTACCATTTTCATAATTAAAACACTCAACAGGTTCAGCCAGATCAATCACAAAAATTTTAAATTGTCTAACTTTTCGGTTTTACTTAATTCAATTAATTTTTATTAACTAATAAGTTCATATAAATTAAAATAAATCAACCAATTTTTATTTAAAATATTGTTTAATTAAACTTTAATTTTTAAAAAATAAGGACACTCTCTTTTAATCATATTTTAAATTCTTTAATTTTATTTAATTTTAGTCTATTTTATTATAATCTAATTAAATCTTTTAAATCTTAAATATCTTGTTTTATAATTTAACTTTTTTAAAAAATATTGATCATTTTAATATTTTTAAGTTATTTTAAATTAAAAACAGATGAAATTATGTTATAATTACATATCTTTCGATAAAAAACTAATTAAATCTTAATTAATTCATCTTTTTTATATGATCGATATGAAATGTATAATATAATAATATAACAGAAATAACTACTTGATCCAAACCACCAGCTTTGGTCGATCCAAGGACTAGGTGAAAATGAACAGATATAGGAGTAATCGCCGAATTCAAATCAACGAATCCGACCAGAACGGCGCCGGAGAAGAAGAAGTGGTAGTGATGGAGAAGGGTATGAGGCTGAGAGTATCGGAGGGAAATGTTACGGAAAATCAAGAGCCGTTCATGGGCGTCAAGGTTCGGAGGAAAGCGTCGCTGCACCGTGGTGCTAAAGGAGACTATCTTGATGTGCCTTCGCATCCCTACTTGACCAAGATTCTGCAGAAGCAAGGTCTTTTTAATCAATTTGTTAATTTCCTCGCGAATCTCCATGAAAATGGTTGCCTTTTTAGTAGGGTAGAAACTTCATTATTTTCTGCACAATGGCAATTAGGGTTTATGGGGATTTTATAAATTTCATTGACTTGTGGAGAAATTGTTATCATAAAGATGCTTGCTTGGGGTTATAGAATGTCAGATTGTTGTTTTATTGATTTGAGGCGCAACTGTAGGGGCTCTTTTACTCATGATTTGAAAGTATAATAGGGATATTAGAATGTGAAATCCATTGACTTGGAGTTTTAGGGAGATTTGGATTGTTGGTAGAATCTATTCTTAAACTTTGCTTCATTTGACTTCTGCAGGTGACAACCAGGTTCTGTTTGCAGATAAAGTTCTGAAATTTACTGGTACGGGGAAGATGAAGCATCGTGTATTGCTGATAACAGACTTTGCCATCTATCTTGTGGATACGGAGTCTGATTCCCTTAAACGAAGGATAGCACTAGCTGCTGTAGAGAAGATCTGTTTGAGTGAATTGAGTGATAACTTCTTTGCTATCATTATTCCAACTGAGTATGATATACTTATGGCCAGTACTCGAAAGACAGAGATCGTCACTGTGTTGGTAGAAGCTACAAAAAGTGCTTCTAACTATGAGCTCGATGTTGTCTTCTCCAATAGGTAAGTGGATCTTCAACTTCTCTTATTCTTCTTCCTAGAACACACTTCTGCATTTTGGTATTTGCAATGCAAGAGTGCTGCTGATCTGTTGCGCATCCATAGATGTACTATGCAAGGTCAATGGTGGATTGTTTGCTCTCTATTAGATCACTTAGGCCATACTAATTCTTGGCTGTCAACTTTCTAGTGCTACTGGATGCTTGCCCAGATGTGTATGGATTTTTTGTGCGAGGTCTAATTGAGTTGAGTTGAAGTGAATACACTAGCAAGAAGTTGAGTCAGCTTATCAGAGTGTAATGACAATATTGATTATCATACTAACAGGACCTCACAAGGCGTATTTTTATATCTAGGTGTTGATTGTGTGAACAGATGTTCCTGATCGTAGAACATAGGAAACTGAGATATCTAAGAATGATTTTACTTCACTTTTCTGAGACTTGCTAGTAAATTGATCGTTCTTAAAAATGCAGCTTTGAGTATAACGCATCTGCTGAGTTGGTGAAGGAAATTCAATTTGAGGAAGTTGAAGGTTAGTAATTCTATTATCTTTCTGCCTGTACTCCTCACGACATAGTAACATATTTATTGCCATTGCATGGTTAGAGCTTGATATGTTTTCACTCCTTTTGTCTATCTGGTTTCAGGTGGTGTCAAAACAAGATTTTTGAGGAAGTAAGTTTAGACTATCCGGAAACGATTCTGCGAAGAACATTTGTGAAAATCTATTGTGAGTAGTTGATCGTGTGATTGAGAGATTTTCTGTTTTATTCCTCGGTTGTAGTTTTTCTTTCCTGCTGTGCAGTCATCAGAGTAACAGCTTTGTAACTATCCAACACCCAAACCAAATTCTTCTGAATTACCAGAACTAAACTATTTTCTTTGATTATGCTCAGATGTTCATGACTGGATCCGATAGACAAACTAAATTGGTTTGAACTGTCAAAAAAATAAAATGATAAAGAGAAACAACTCAAGTTTGCCCAGGTCTAAAAAATAATTGTAACATGTTTAAACAAAATTATGTCACAGCCAATATACCAAGATCAGATAATGTGAAGTCTCACAGCAGTACAGATGAAGTAAAAACATCAGCTATCTGAACTGATGATCCTGTTGAAACTGTATTTTCGAGATTAGTTTCAGAAAATGGTCAGTTACTGGTACTTGATTGTCGGATTGCCTCTACCATCTCCACCACCTCAGCCATTTTTGGTCTCTTATCTGGTGTTCTTGACACGCAATTCAGGCCTATCTGTAGCGTCTCAACCAGTTCCTCCTCAATGCCAGGGTACCTCAAGAGTTGTATGTCAAACACTTCAGCAGTCCACTCCTCTCTTACAACAGAATGCACCCACCTCACCAAGTGGACAACTTCATCACCACCTGTGGCTTGCAATGGAGACTTTCCAGTGAGAAGCTCAAGGACTAACACCCCAAAACTGTAGACATCCGAAGCTTGAGTTGCTTTCCTAATGTCTGTTACTTCCGGGGCACGGTAACCTGCTGCCCTCATCCCCACAGGAACCGCTGGGCTTATCAAGGTCGTCAAACCTGCATCTGAAATGCAGCCATAGCCTTGCGAGTTGAGGAAAATGTTAGAGGCTTTTAAGTTGCCAAGGACTAGTTTGCCACCATTCTGAAAGTGGATATGAACAATGCCCCTTGCTGTGCCAATTATGATCTTCAACCTCGTTTCCCAGTCTAATGGAATCCTACCCTCCACACTGTTACCTGCATGATTGAAAGAATACCTCTTTTTATCAGCATTAGAGTCAGAAAGGGATTTTCAACTAACAAAGATGCAAATTTTGCCATACCATGTAGCATTGTAGAAACACTTCCTTGTTCATAGTAATCATAGACCACAAGTTTCTCATCCTTTGAATAGTAATAAGCTCTCAGTGGAGACACATTTGCATGCCTGAGATTTCCGATCACTCCGATCTGTTGCTCGAATTCCTTCTTTGCAACCGTAACATCCTTCAATCTCTTCACTGCCACAGTTGTTGCATCTTCAAGTGCAGCCTTGTAAGTGATCCCAAAACTTCCCTTCCCAAGCAACTCAGCAGATGCTCTCAACAAGTCCTCCAAGTCAAATGCAAGATCACAACCCTCAAAAAAGACAAGCTTGTTATCCTCTCCTTGGGGTTCTCCGTCTTTCTTCTCCAAAGATCTTTCCTTTTTGTGCAACTTTATTGGTAATTCGGTTTTCTTTTCTTTCTTAGAGTAACAAATCATCAAAAGAGCAATGATCACAAACACCAGTGCACTCCCACCTAGAGCCATTCCCAATATAGCAGACTCACTCAATTTTTTGCATCTCTTTGATGCATGGGTTCTCGGTGGATGAATTGGAAGAGCTGGACGTAGAGCAGTGGTGGCATTTTCCCAGGAAAGGTTGTTGCCTGAAAATGCCCAACTTGGAAAACTTTGAAGAGACCTTGGTACAATCCCACTAAGATCATTGTTGGCTAAATCTAGCTGCTTCAGACTAGGAACATTAATGTCAGGTATATTGCCAGAAAGAGAGTTGTTGGAAAGGTTCAAAGATGTGAGGTGAGTCAAATTTGATATAGAAGAAGGAATGCTTCCACTAAAGTGGTTATCAGAAAGATCTAAGATTGTGAGGTTTTCCCAAACCGAGAAATCCAAAAGCAATGCACCTGAGAACTTGTTGGACTGTAGAACAAGTGAAGTTAAGTTCTTGAGTTGCAAGAAATCAGAAGGGAAAGAACCTGATAAAGCGTTAGATCTGAGACATAGTATCTGAACTGCAGATAGGCGACTCAAAGTGTTTGGTGGGATTGAGCCTCGAAATCCAACTCCAGTCAACCCTAGAGCTATGACCCTGGAATGGTTACTGTCACATGTCACTCCTGTCCAGTTATCACACACAGAGGAGTTCTTGTTCCAATTTACAAGATGTGAATGATGAATATTGTCGAGGAAATCCAACAACGCTTGTTTATCCTCAACTGGGTCTGCAATGGAATGCAAGGAAAATGATCCAAAAAAGAGAATTACAGAGAAAATGAGTCTCATCTTCTCTGTGTCAAAGTGGACGACCATGAGTCGAATCAAAACTGCATTTCATGAGCATAACCTCTATAGGAATCTCGGTCCCATCTGCTTGAATTTATGTAGAACAATGAACAGAATCAGAGACGAAAAATAGTAACTTTCCATTGTCTTCAAGTGGTTTGTCAATTAAAGTCAACACATTTCTCTACTTTTCTGCCTAAAAACAATGACTAGAAAGATTGTTTAATTCCACAAGTAAACTTTTGTCAAACATTACCAGGTGTCAAACATTACCAGCGTAAGCATGAAAGGAGAACCCAAAAGTAGTTAGTTTCACCTAATTTTGTTTTGCCGCCGAGAAATATGACTACAAACGTGGAAAAGCAACAGAAGCAAAATGTGAGAGTTTTAAGACACCCCTTTTCAGTTTCTTAGAAACCAAACAGAGTAGAACACAAAAAGAAAACAAAAGGATTCGAAAAAGAACTGTCCATAGAACAAGAACATACTGGAAGTGTGCAAATGGCATGAAAAGCTGACCGAGACCCACAAGAAGACACCTTCTGGACTCTCCTTTTTCAACCCATTTTCACAAATTGAGCTCTCAACAGTGGGAAGAAACTCCCATGAATGTTTGGTGAGAAAAGACGAAGCTGACTAATATAGTTCCAAAAATGTCAGAGAAGAATCTGCAGACTAAATAACGTTCGAGTCAAAAGCAAATTAAACTTTAAGGAGTAGTAATTGACAATGGTGTGCAATGAGGACTGACGATTAGAGATGGTAATGATGGGATGAGCTGCTGGTTTGCTGGAGAAAGCATGTGAATAACAAGCCAAGAAAGTAGAAACAATCAGATAATCATTGGAAAGAAAGAGACTGTGATCGTTTCCTACTCTTAACTAGTTTCTTTCTACTTTTATGCTTAATTACACTTCAGTGTTGCATTAATTCATCAGAATTGCAAAAGAAAAAGAGTTATATATGAAAATGGCCATTTATCATTTATGAGGTTAGTTGAGTTTATTTATTAGTTGAAGATGGTTGGTGACGTCCTACTGTCTTGAAATAATGACACTCTCCAGTCCTGCGACTCCTGGATTCAAAAGGAGGAACGCCCGTCATAGGTGTCCCACACTCGGGCCTGACATTATATGAGAGAGGTAAATTACGGTTTGATCTTAACCAGTTTCTCGGAAAGGCGGCCCAGTGCTCGGTGCGTACAAGGAGTCACCACATTGAATGAGCTCCCACACTGCACTGCCGAGACTCGAACCCGAGACCTTGGATTCACTTTCCTTCCCAATGACCAACTGGACTACCCGTGCGGGCCTCTAGTCCTGTGACTCCTATCTCTATGCATGCTAAATAAGCTTAACAGTGAAATTAATAAATTAAAATTAAAATTATTAAAATTTGAATAATATTCTTTTAATATAATTTTAAAATATTATTTTATGGTTTTATAAATTTAAAAAACTAATAATAACAATAAAAATAAATAATAATAATAATATCGCATTTCTCCATTTTCCCTCTAAAAGCTCAAAGTAAAAATATAACGAAACAGATAATCTATTCTCATTATTTTATACTTACCTTATTTTATTAGAATCATTTACCTAATAAATAAGACCCACAAAAATTAGATGAATTAGATGATATTAACCAAAATTCTCGTATTTATTACATGCTTGTCGAAAAAGTTGAAGCTCGGACTAAATTAAATAGGTATAATTAAGTTATTAAATTTTAGAAATTCAAAACTCAAATTTAATATTCATATTTTTAAATTTAATTAATAATAGATTAAAATAATTTAAAATTAATAAATTAATTATGTTAAATCAAACTAATATTTAAATTCAAAATTGAATTAAGATATTTAAATTCCTAAAAATGGAAAATTATTTTTTGAGAATATTAAAAATTGCATATCTTAAATAACTTATTTAAAACACTTGTTTTTTAAAATTATTAGGTGAAAAGTTTACTTAATATAAAAATATTTAAACTAAATTAACTTAACCTCCAAATACTTTTTAAATGACAATTTTTTTTTGTAAAATTATTAGGTGAAAAGTTTACTTAATATAAAAATATTTAAACTAAATTAACTTAACCTCCAAATACTTTTTTAAATGACATTTAATTTTTTTTCATCTTGACACATTTATAGAACAATTCCAAAAAATAAAAAGGCAAAAACGACATGTCGCTCGGTCTCAACCAATTCAAAGAACGCGATATATCACGACACATGAAAATGGAAAAAAATAAAATAAAAAATCATAAAGAAACGATAAGATGAGACAATAGATAGAAACAAGAGGAAGAGAAGATAAGAGACTATTTCAATACAAAAACCCTAAAATCTCACGATATATGAAAATTTCGCCCCTTTCTCTCTGCAACTTACAAGCTTCCGATTATCTCTCCGTCGACAGCCTCAAGATTCTGTCTTTTTGTTTTTTTTCTTCTTCTGTCTCTGTAAGTTCTCGCTATTTCTCTTCCTTTAATTCGATACACGGTTTCATTTAATTATCTCGTTAAAACTCCAAAAGCTGCGATCTTTTTCATCTCAGAACACTGAAGATTTTTCAAGTGTTTGGTACTTGTGATGCTTGACCCTTGTTTGGTTGCCGAGAAATTGAGGGAAAATTAGACTGTGCAGAGATGGGATGTTTTTGAGAAATGTCTATGAAAATAGAGTGAAACTAAAACCTGAAATTATCAACACCCTTTGGTGAAAAATGTTGAATTGCTCAGGTTTTGGTTTGATTCTTGATTCAAATCTTGACGTGTTAATCATTTAGTTCGTTAAACAATGGACTGAGGTGGGTACTGATTTGCAAGTAATGTAATGTCATTAACTTGAGCCTGTATAAGGTGATATAGAAGAGATGCTTTGAGTGATAGGATGTACTGGGTTTACTCTGCATGGTCAGCTTCATCTGGACTGGCTGGGGAAAACTGCTAAATGAAAGGATTCTTAAAGCTTTTGACTGAAATTTGTGCATCTTCTTGACATGTTTATGTGTATAAGTATAATCAAATACGTTCACGGTCTAGTGCTTAAAACAGTGGACTTTCGTGTAGAAGTCTTCAAACTCAATATTTTCTTATGTTCATTAACCTTTTATTTCGTAGTTACTGTTATAGAACTCGTTATCTTTTAGATATTTATTGAATGAGTCATTGAATGTATGTAATAATCTGCAAATTATGTATTCTGAGTAAATCATTCGACGAGTCAGCAGTTCGGGTCTAAGTAACAACTTCAATCCAGCTGTTTTGCAGCTCTCAGCATCTCTTTACTTCCGGCCAGCTAACCTGTTTCATTTTTCAGGATTCTGGAAAACTTTTGAAGTTTTAGGTAATGAATGCTCTACACAACAGAATAAAATATACCATTTCAACTTCTTAAGGATGCCTTCTGCTTTTGTTTCGGGTGCAAGTCAGTGGGGAGGAAGTCAAAAGATAAAAATCCTGTAACAAGTAAGTTCGGACTCAGGAAATACTGTCCAATTATATTCTTTTAGCGTGTGAAGTTTTCATTTTGTTTCTTTTATTGTTAACCACATGCTTGTAGTTTCTAAATATTCTAATGGCTTCAATTGATTACTTTGCATCTGCAATCTGCCCATTACAGTCTTCTTATCTCCTTTTTGATGAACTCAAGCATTGATTTCCCATTAATCGTTTCAGTTAATGGTAGCCTGTTTCTTCATTTCTAATGTACATTTTTCAACCATATGCTATCATTTGTCTCAATCAGAGAGTATTAAGATACTAAAGCATATTCTGATGGTACATTGATCTACTACCAGTGGTTCGAGAAAAAGACGTTTGTTGGGAATATGCTGAGAAATTAGATGGAAACAAGGTGAAGTGTAGATTTTGCCAAAGAGTTTTGAATGGTGGCATCAGTAGATTGAAGCATCATCTATCCCGACTGCCGAGTAAAGGCGTAAATCCTTGTAGCAAAGTGAGAGATGATGTTACTGATAGGGTGAGGGCCATTATAGCATCAAAGGAGGATATTAAAGAGACTCCTGGGACCAAAAGGCAAAGGTCCGCAGAAATTAGATCTCCTGGAAGCATTCCTGCTGCAAGTAAAAGTTTTGTACCTGTGGAGGCACCGTCTCCGGTTGCAAAAGTTTACCCCACTGTGGCACCAATGGCTATTTCCTCATTAAGCAACCAAGAGAATGCTGAAAGAAGCATTGCTCTTTTCTTCTTTGAAAATAAGTTGGATTTAAGTGTTGCTCGTTCTCCATCCTACCAGTTAATGATTGATGCAATAACGAAATGCAGTGCTGGATTTACAGGCCCATCGGCAGAAATGTTGAAGACAACGTGGTTGGAGAGGATGAAGTCTGAAGTGAGCTTGCAACTGAAAGATATAGAAAAAGAGTGGGCTACTACAGGTTGCACTATCATTGCTGATACATGGACTGACAACAAATCAAGAGCTTTAATCAACTTTTTGGTTTCCTCTCCATCCAGGACATTCTTCCACAAATCTGTAGATGCGTCATCTTACTTTAAGAATACCAAATGCCTTGCTGAGTTATTTGATTCCGTTATTCAAGACTTTGGGCCAGAAAATGTTGTGCAGATAATTATGGATAGTAGCTTCAACTATACTGGTATTGCTAACCATATTCTGCAAAACTATGGAACTATCTTTGTGTCTCCCTGTGCTTCTCAATGTCTGAATTTGGTTTTGGAGGAGTTCTCTAAAGTAGATTGGGTAAATACGTGCATCTTACAGGCACAAACAATTTCGAAATTTATATACAACAGCACATCAATGCTTGATCTGATGAAGAAGTTTACAGGAGGGCAGGACACAATAAGGACTGGCTTGACTAGATCCGTGTCTAATTTTCTGTCACTGCAATCAATGTTGAAGCAAAGGTCAAGATTGAAACTAATGTTCAGCAGCCCTGAATTTTCTACGAACTCCTCATATGCAAATAAACCACAGGGCATAGCTTGTGTTGCCATTGTTGAAGATGGAGATTTCTGGAGGGCAACAGAAGAATGTGTGGCCATTTCTGAACCTTTTCTTAAAGTTCTGAGGGAAGTCTCCGGGGGTAAACCTGCCGTGGGATCTATATATGAATTAATGACAAGGGCCAAGGAATCAATAAGGACTTACTATATAATGGACGAGAGCAAATGTAAGACCTTTCTGGATATTGTAGATAGAGTGTGGAGGGATCAACTCCATTCATCACTTCACTCAGCAGCTGCATTTTTGAACCCCAGTGTCCAATATAACCCAGAAATAAAGTTCGTTGTATCTATTAAAGAAGACTTTTTCAAGGTTATTGAAAAACTACTCCCCACTCCTGATATGAGACGTGATATCACCAATCAGATTTTCATTTTCACACGAGCAAGCGGGATGTTTGGTTGCAATTTAGCAATGGAAGCCCGGGATACAGTTGCACCTGGTATGTGCCAACTCTCTGTCTTTCTGAGCACTTGTGAGTTATCTGCAGATTTTAAACTGTATCTTGCAGCTAACATATTGCAGATACAAAATTTATCAGTACATTCACTCATTTGTGTCACAGCAATCCCATACCAGCCCTTGTATTTCGGATTGGTCATCATTGTAGTTGATGCAGCCGTGATTTTAACTATAGGATGATCATCTCTTTATTTTTTCTGTCAGTTTTAAACCTGAAAGGTTGGATATTTTCATCAGTGCTTCGTTACTTTGCAACTTGTTATATGTAAAATTCTTACTTCTGGCATGTTGTAGGTCTTTGGTGGGAACAATTTGGTGATCCTGCACCGGTGTTGCAACGGGTGGCGATCCGAATACTAAGTCAGGTTTGCAGCAGTTTTACGTTCGAGAGACATTGGAACACATTCCAGCAGATTCATTCTGAAAAACGGAATAAGATTGACAAAGAAACATTAAATGACCTCATCTATGTGAACTACAATCTCAAGTTGGCAAGACAGATGAGAACAAAACCTGTAGAACTGGACCCTATTCAGTGTGAGGACATTGACATGACCTCGGAGTGGGTAGAGGAGAATGATAACCCAAGTCCCACTCAGTGGCTCGACAGGTTTGGTCCTGCATTGGATGGAGGTGATTTGAACACTCGGCAGTTCAGTTCCATTTTTGGTGCAAATGATCCCTTGTTTGGCTTGTGACTGCACTGGTCTAAATCCTTGAGTTTCCATTTGTATATCAATTTCAGTTCATTAGTGAAATATAGAAGTAGCTTGCAAGTCCTAGGTTTCTTTTTTTTTTTTCCACAATTTAGTACTAAAACTTGTGGAGGTGTTGTAATTTTGGAAACAATAACAACTTCCCAAGTTGTCTTGTTTAATATGCTTTCTTAATAATAAAGATTAAATTTTTATTAATTTGGCCAGCAAAACTATTCTTGAGTAGTAGTTAAACACTTTTTTCACTAAATTATTTATATGTTAATAAATGAGACTTATGTATAACTTATCATAATTTGACTCCACTTAAAATAACTATACTTGAAACAACTAACATTTAAATAAGGATAATTATATTAAAATTAAAAAAGGAACAGTATCTTGAGAGATTTATTATTAAATTGATAAATAGGAAAGAACCACACTAAGTTGAAACTGTTCACCAAGCTAAAGCTTTCTATTCTCATTTCTCACGAACAAAAAAGAATCATCATCAACATAACTTTAAAAAAGCTGAGTCTTATGACATACAAGATGTTATGAAGTTGCATTACTATGAAACCTGTGTACAGGAGGTTAACAAGGTCCAGAGTGTCCAAGTGAGGTATCCTGTGCCTTTCAGGATCTTGGATCAGATCAAATCACACTCCTGCACAAATAGCACCTGCAGAACGAAGTCTGCAGTCAATTTACTAACAAAAAGGGTGAATTAAGTCATTTACATAGCAACTACACATCTCGAAATGGCCTCACAAAAGTGCCCTCCTATGATGTTAACAATATGGCTTTAGTTCAAGCAGTGTCTTATGTATGTTGGTCAAAGCGAAAGAGAGAGACCTGATGACCGGGATAAGCAACAAAGCTTCCCTTCATCAACATGTTTAATGTCAAGCCCGATAAACCAAGATCCAGCGCTAACATCATCATGTGCATAGCTACGCAGAATGGATCTGCACTCTCCATAATTTGTGAGTTAAAATATGTCTCAATACAAGTCCTGGATTCCTAGCTTATGGAACTAGCGCAATGGACTTGTGCAAGAAAATAGTTACCTGTTTATAGATATGTATTTAGCTAAAGCTCGGGATATGACATAAATATCACCAGAAGCATGACGGAAGTACCTGTCAAATGAAAGAGAATGGCTTCCAATTTCAAATAGCAGGATAAAGGAGTGCCAAGAGTTCTAGAGTATTTCCAATCAGTTGGGGAAATAAAGTTTGATGAGGGTTTGCTTTTAAAGAGTTCTTTATTAACTTACAACTCTCAGCAACTTTGAAGTAAACTTAACGATGAAACTGGTTTTAAGGTAACTCACGACTTCTTATCGCCGAATTTCCACCATTCTGGTTCATACCATTTATTACTCCTGCACAATCCAGTGATTAGGTTTGCCAAAAAAGAATCTGAAGACATCAAATTCTGATAATCTCTTATTAATGTACTATCTGTTGTCAGTTCAATCATGAGGAGAAAACTCACCGATCGGAGAAAACTTCGCCTGATTTCATGCAACCGATATAAACTCGAGGCTTGTCCATATGAGTAGCCAGTGTATTTCCTAGGGCATCTAAGAAGAAATGGATAAACGTCTTTACATCAACCACAATATGGGACTGACTTCTTCAAACAGAAATGTACACAGGAAAAAGATATTTTATAATTAGCACGATTGAACAGCAAAATTTGAAAAGGCCATGAACTTTTATTTTATACATCTACAATAGGACTAACCAATATTCACATAAATATTGTCATTGACTTTAGCATAAAACTCTGCATCCCATTTTTCCACAGCATAAACAAAGAATAGTTCGGCTCTTTTTGGAAGCTCCTTCACATGATTGTCCTGGAGAAAATAAAAGTTTAAAGTGAAAAAGGAAGACAAGGATTATGGCACTTTCAAATTAGGAATAAGCCTGAACATACAAGAATGACGAAGTCATTAGTTTGTGTATTTTCGTTCTCAATATCCCTATCCAGAGTGTCCCATCGATTTGCACTACAAGACAACAAGTATTACAATCAGACAATTTCAGCATCTATCATCATAAGTTCCTCTTTTTGAGCAGAGCTTTGGCTACCTTTGTCCAATTACAAACCGAGCAATGATGCCCGTCTCATCCTCCTTTTTTTTCAAGGTAGAACCTAAGAATGTGAAGGGTTAGTTTCGAGCTTGAAAAACAATATTCTAAAAGATAATCGAGCATTTTCTAAATCATCAAGGTTGTTTCATACAAGAAATATATTTTAAAAAACTTGAGCAATGCAACCGCAATCATATAGTTGACAAGTTGTTGACACTAAGACCAAGTATGTCATCAGTCTCGGTAAGAGAACATCCATGTAATATGTTAGAAAAATATTTATATGTTTGTCTTCAAGAACACATCATCCCTACCGACATATTTTTTCTTAAAAGAGAAATTGTTAAGAAGGGATGGCATATGTTATAAGTTGCTGTAAGACAGAATGGCTGGGTAAGTTCTTCCTGCAATTACCCATCAATATATTTGCTTTCAGTTGTACATTGAACACAAAAATCATCCACACTTGCCAAGATATCTTTGTGTTGTTTGCATTATATACTCATTCATGATATAGTCAACCACATGTAGGATTGTGCAATAAAGAAAGTCTATGCCAGATGAATCTTAATTTCCCAGAGAAACAAACAGAATCTCACCAAACTGACAAATAAATCAAGGAAAATCGACAGGAATTGTACATTACCAGTTCCCATCCACGCCTTAGTCCTTACGGATCGCATCCCTCTTGTTCCTGTTGCCAATCTCTGTCATTATTCCTATCACTAATAAGTGTCTCTTCTTTGATTGGACATCATCGTTCTCTGTCAAAAATTTTGAGGTAAAACCCTCCAGTTTAGCTGCAGCTAATTCCATACGAAGGGCTGTCAGCTTCTTTTCTTTTTCTCTAAGAAGAAACCATCTAAACATCAGCAGTTCGGCATATAACAAGTAAGACTAAGTTAATGATAGGCTGTCTCAGCGAAAAGACGTTAAAAAGCACGAAAATAAAGAAGAAAAAAACAATTCATGTTACCTGCAAGCAATGATTTTCAGTGAATCATCCACTGATATAGCAGATTGTCCCTAAAACCAAAAAACAGTAATTCACTTGATCACTTCTTCTTTTTTTTTCCTAGCAATAGACCAAATAACCAAATAAACCAAATAAATGGACTATTAAACCAAATGCAAGAACTTGCATTACATCCAAAACTAAATCGCAATAGAGATTAACAAATACAATTTCTTCCTGAGTAGCTGAATCCCATAAAGAAAACAGAGAAAAACAACTAGAACGATCACATTTCGACCTCAAACAGAAATCCCAGTTCTGTTAGGACCAAAACAATCAGAAACTTGCCTGCCCCGTTATTCTATGAAGCTCTTTAATCAAATAAACCCTGTTTTGTGAGTCCTGCCAGAACCTGTAATCCACATGCACACCCCAGAAAAGTGATCAGAAAAAAAAAAGAACATAAGAATCGAACATATCATCTTCAAACATGAAAAACTATGAAAAATTAGGAGAAATAAACAATAAAGGTGACCTTCCAGCGACATAGAAAGAGGCTAAAGTTGCGAACATGGAGAGAACAAGTGTTAAAATTCTTGATCCGGACACCATAGTTGATCCTCTACTACCAGTATGCATCTCTTCACTTCCCTTTTCAAATGATCATACACTCAAGAAAGTCGTTCAACCAACGGTTGTTGATAAGCAAACAGTGAGTTAGTTAGCCTTCAGTTCAGAATCTAAACTGAACAGCGCACGAACGATCGTATCTTGGAGAAAAACACCGTACAACTGAAACAAATTTTGTCCTTAGTCTTGAACGACATGTTCGTCTTTTTCTAGGAATCAGACCCGATAGCCCACAACTGGTAATTGAAAACCTGACTCAATGGGCCTAATCCAATCCCAAAGTGATACTCAAATTTTTTTTAATTATCCACGAAGTGTTTCAGGAGGATCTCAATTATGGGAAGACATCTTTAAACCATTCATTCTCAGATTAATCCCCGCTTGAACTGGGTAGGTTCCTTACGGGAGATAAAACTCTGGCCTTAAGTTTTAAATGGTTGCATACATGAGGACGGTTCGAACTCGTGACCTTACTTAAGCCAGGAGAACCCCTTATCAACTTATTTGCACCTTGGGGTTAAAGTGATACTCAAATTCAGTTCAATATTCAATTGACCAACGCATTGATTTTAGAATGAATTGAATTAATTCAAATTCAAATACTAATTAACTCTCACAATATTTTTTGTCAAATTAATCTTTAAATTTTTTAAAAATTATTTTTGAATCTCTAAATTTTCATAATGAATTATACACATGTGTGCAAAATTTTATTTAAAATAAAAAATAAAAATAATGGTATCAACATATGTGTTTTATGTGACATTATAATAAAAATTAAATGATTGAATAGGCCTTGTTATATAAATAACATGCAATTTTATATCTTATAATAAGAACTAAATGATTAAGATATGATCAAACTCATGTCAAACACATATATTGTTCAACTCAATACTATCATACTATTATTAGAGTCCCTTAAGGAGCGGTTGAGTTAGTAGGGTAGAGGGAATGAGTCAAAAGGTCTTATCTTCGAATCCTCCTGCTTATATCGATCAAATCTGTTGTATAGGACTTATCTAATGCAAAGTACTCGATTAATGTAATTTATAAGTTGTTTCGTTAATCTGGAGATTTATTAAGTACATATTTAAATGGTAACAGTTGCGAGTTTGTTCGTTTAAAAAAATTGTTATTAGTGATCAATTTCTCAATTATTTGTGAATAATTAACATGATTATTTTAGAGAATTTAAACACTCAAAACAATGAAAATAAAGTTGCACTTGCAAGCATTCAATTTGTTTATAATTATTAATTTTGTCTAAATTAATTCATTTATTGATATGAGACAAAATTAATTTAAGGTTGACATCAATTTGTCTGTTATCCCACTACTTCACATTAAACGGTGCCAGCACACTGAAAGACATCTGGCACGTGGACAATACGTGCCTGTCCATTTCCAAAATAAATGACGTTTCATACCAACCATCTGATCATTAAAAAAAAAGGTAAAAAAGTATTATTATCTCTTTCATTTCGTATTTATCGTATAATATTTATAAACAAATCACTAAAATCTAAAAATACTGATGGAATTCCTTTAAATTTTGAGTAAAAGAGCTGAGCCTTTAAAAAGATTTAGAAAAAATATTTGATGTTTAAATTTTTATTCTTTTAACTCTAAAATTTCAAAAAAATCATTTTTAAATTTTATTTAAAAATAACGATTAAATCCATACAATATAAATATTAGAAGTAAATTAATTAATAATATATACACAAATATTTAACTTAACTTTTAAATTTAAAATGCAACTTAAACTAATTATAATCATAATCTTCTTAAATTAATCTTTTTTTTTCCACAAAATATTTTAAGAGAATCTCAATTATAAGAATTTATATTTAAGTTATCCATATCTAGATTAATCATTGCTTAATTGGCTAAATCTTTTATAAGAGAAAGTTCTGATTTTAAATTTTAAATAACTACATATATGAAAATAATTTGAACTCGTGATATTATTTATATTAGAAATTTTTTATTAATTCACCGATATCTTAAAGTAATTTAATTTAAAAATTTGATAAAAAAAAGGTGACTCACGTGTAAAAATATTAAATTAACAACTCCTTAACTTTTCAAAAGCGAGAGATATGGTCAGATCTTTTTTCTTCTGACAGAGGTGTTCGATATGACGGAGGCTCCTTTTCTTTGGACCGTATGATGTATTTTTTAGAAAATCTGTAGAATAGACTTTTAGGAACAGACGCTACGTGTGAATGGGACGAATTTAAGAGTAAGAGTTGAGAGAGAAGCTACGTGTGGCTACTGTTGCAGATAAATTGAGAGATAAAAAGGCTTAGGTAATATTAGCATTTGCGTAAGATACTCTTTGATAGTTTGGTACGATGATATGAGATAATAAGTTTTAGTAGCTATAAAAGGAAGAAAAGAAGGTCTTGAAAGATTAGGAGGGAAGTGATTAAGAAAAATATATCAGAATTAGCCCCCACTGATGTAATTACTAGAATTAAAAAAATCTAATGTGATAGAATAAAGATAAACGATGCCTTTTAGAATTTTCGCGTCTCATATTTATCATATAAGAAGTCCAACCTAAATGACCTTTATGCTTTTATGAGTGGGGCACTCAATGAAGACTCTTAGGGCGATTAACGATAAAAAGAGCCGGTCTTTACTGGATGTAAGATACTAGCAGATATAATCAACCATCAGATATGTCTTTATGTATTGTCTCGTAATTCTATTTACTTAAATTTTTTTACGTGCCAATTTTTTACTTTTTTATTTATGTTAACCTACATCACTAGTTTTTTATCGCATCTGTATTATAAGTTTATCAGAAATAGCCTCTTTATTATGTTGAGATAAGATTACATATTGGTTCAGCCGGAATCTGGCCGAACGGTACGTTGCCGTTTGGATCCATCGTTTGGCAACCTTCTATGATGAATCTGA
>JAOTIZ010000006.1:36647787-36659178 GCA_027123425.1 Erythroxylum panamense | reverse complement strand
ACTCGTTGCCATTGGTGATAATTCGGTCCTGTGAGAACCGAAGATACAAGAACCAACGTCAGATTCTCATTAACATGAAGAAAATACGGACTGTACGGATTATCTTCTAGTTTGGACGTCAAACCAAAAGTGTGATTAGCATTCCAAGCGTTGAAGCTGGCCATATTAACACGGTTAACATAAAGAAAAAAGAAGGAAAGAATATAGATAAAGAAACGATAACGTTTCTTGGACATAAGGAAAGAAAAAGCAAGAAAATCTGGATGTTGTATAAAGAACTCAGAAAAACTAAGAGAAGTGGAGCAGTAGCTCTGATACCATCTCAGAAAACCAAATTGAGAGAGAATAAAGTCTATCTCATTATATCCAAAATGAAAGAATATATATACTATACATTTGAAGAATGAATAACTAACTTGCCTGTCAACTAACTTCATCATATATAATTCTAACAAGAAATTTAGAAATTCATTGATGAGTTTCTGTTGTTTATCAGGAAACATAGTAGAGTATGATGAGCCCCAGAAGTTGATGAGAATGGAAAATTCGCTGTTCGGGCTACTTGTGAAAGAATACTGGTCTCTTTTCGCTCTGTAGAGTCACATTGAAGCATTTCTGGCTTGAAATCAAATTGTTGAATAGGAAGTGGCATCAACACATTCTAAGCTGGTTGCTGATACATGAGAAATTCCATCAACCCATCATTTTGGCTTCAAGTTTTATTTTTCTCAGTCCGAGCTTTACTTCTTCACTGTTCTGTTATTATGTGTCATTTCTTTCGAAAACAATTAACTTAGCTAGGAAATATATGTAAACGTTAATTCTCTAGCTTCACTTGAACTTCTGGTGAAGCTAGTTGTAGTAAATAATCTTTCTGTGCACTGGAATATCGGTATTATATATGCTAATAAAGCTCAATAAAAAGAGAGCCAAGATGTACAAAAACCATAAGTCTAGCCATTCTGATGACCCATAAGCATAAAGAAAACAAACAGGAACAAAACAAATCTTTGAGAGCGTTCCATTAGCATCTGAAACATCAATTTCCCAACATAATATTCAAGATACCCATCCACAGATCAATTGGTCAGTAGAGGGTAAAGTGGATATATGACTTGCGTGATTTGCTGATGAAGTTTGGTTTTAAAAAGATAAAGATATAGGCCTAACACAAGTGATGTGTGGGAATGGTTGGATAATCGAAGGAGGTCGAAAAGAATGGTTTCATAATGGTAGAACCCACAGCCAATAAATTGCAGATGACAGGCTCGATCTGACCAACATTTGCAGGTCAACATGTCTCCACTCCCGGAATACCTGCACTTTTCATTGGGACTGTGTGAAAACAATTTGGATCCTTTATCTCAACATACAAATGAGAAGGTATTGGAAGTGGTCTCTAATCATTGTTAGACATACAGATCATCTTCTCTGCCCCAATGATTTTAAAAGAGTGCTTTGCTTGTAAATTGTGCAGGTCCTTGGAAACTGTCAGCTTCCAGATGTAGTACAGGACAAAGAGGAAAGCCTAGATTCCTGAGACAAGTTCTGTACATCTAAGGAAGTAGTTATATGGGTCCAGTGACTTGTCTGATGTCTGTAACATCTAAGGACGTAGCTATATGGGGCTCAGTGTTGCTATATGGGGCTCAGTGTTGCACTGGCCATCCGAAATTTAAAAAAATATTGTACATATTTATATATATGTATATAAGAATGGAATTATTTGAAGATCAGTGGTACGTTGGGTTTCTTAAAATTTAAAAAACTTAAATATTTGGACCCTCCTATCTTAAATTTCTGACTCCGTCGCTTCGGACTACTTCCTATTTCCATACAGTTAATCATCGTTCTTGCCGAAATGTTTGGACTCCTACTCTCCACTCTTCAACTTGTCTAAATAATACATTCTTATATGATCATTGTCAACCTACCCATCATCTGCAGAATCACATGGATTCCTTCTTCATTCTGCAGAATCACATTGATTCTGTTCCGCTAACTCAAGCATTAAGCATATATAAGAATTCTAGAGAATCATTAACAAGTTCTGTTTAGGATATATAGTCATCTTCTTCAATAAAGTTGACGAAGACAGAAGATTCACTATTCAGGCAACTGGTAAAGGAAAAATCGCCATATTGAACCCACCAGCAGAAGTGAAGAACCGTGATACCATCCAAAAGAAAGACATGAACTTCCAAACCAAAACTGCTTCAGAGGAGCTAAAGTCATAAACCACAGCAGTCATAAGCTTATGACGGTGACTTTTTGTCCAAAAGTTTCCAGGGTCTTGTTCCAAGCTAAACATTCTGCACCATGAAAACGCATTCACACTGACGATGAACCTAAGCCCTTGGCAACGAGTTATCCACTTGAAACTGGCACTCAAAGTATGACCACAAGACGTCAATTTTGTTTATTAGCGATGATTTTTGACCGGTAATTCAAAAACGTCCTCATAAACAACAATACTAGGATCCTTTTTGCACTGGAATTCAGCGAGATGAAGACATTTTCCAATTAATAAGGTCCCAGTACGGTTGGTTGATGTTACTCTCCAGAACATTACTTACTGAATTATCTTCATCAGTGACCTTTCGAAAGAAGGAAAAAGAGATCATTATTTTTCAGGGGATTATGATTTTAACTGACACGGTATCTCTATTTGGAAAATCAAAATCCCTATCAGATACGATAACAAACAAAGATCTTTAAGAGGGCAAGCAAGACTGAAAAAGTAACCTAATCGTAGTTAAACCGGCCACAACTCCAAAGCTAACAAGCTTGGAAAGAAACACGAAACCGCTGGCGCCATTAGGAGATATGCCCCTTAAATATTGAATTTGGGGCTCGGACGGAATTAGTCACAAGTTTTATGCCAACGGATTACCAAATCTGCACGCAGGGGCACTTCAGAAAATGGTGCTGCTTCCATGGAGGTTTAAGAAAGAATCCATTTTGGTAAATGTGATTTCAGGAAAGAAGATTTCAAGTTCATCCACGGAAGGTTTTTGCAGATTCAGAAGCTGACTGACTATCGCGATAAAAACAAGGTTTGCAAATGAACTGTCATTTAATTGCATGATTATGAAAAAAAAAAACTGAAACCTTTTCTTTTCAATGGATTACGTTGCATTGTTTAGCTTCTGGTCGATTACTGACTGAAAATTACTGATATTTATTGAAGAGTCTTCTTTAAATTCCCCTACCTTATCAACCCAATGAGGCTCACTAGATTCTGACTCATCTGGCTCTATCTCTCTAGTAATCTTATCACTTCACTCTATCCCAAGATATTAGTGTGGGAAATTCGAGATTATTTTATGGGAACAGTCGTTTTCTGTGCAATTTTTAACGAAAGTGTAATCTTTTTCAAGAATATGATTCTTAAAGTGTCAATCTGACAAGGAAAGCATTACTGTTTCTGAATCAGTAAAAACAATGGATACATGCACTCAAACCAACAAGTTGGGGAACATCTCAGGCATGACATTATCTACACGTTGCACGGAATCTAGTGACAACAGTATTTTCGGTCGATTTATATAATAATTCGTATCCGCATGATAACGAAACTGTAATGACAAGTGAATCATGAGTAACAACATTGTTGGTTTAAATTTGACTTCTGTGGAGTGCTCTATCATGAACTGCAACCTTAAAATTCAGAGCACCAACATAGTGAGCTAAAACCAAGTGGAAAGCAGATCCAATTTTTTTATTAATTTACTTGCGTCTTTCTGTTTTCCTGTTGACGTATCAGGTTCTTGATTCTTACATTTTTCAGTTGTCCTGTTGATTGAGGTCGAGATTTTGAGAAATACTTTTGTTGTTCATAAATTCTTATCAGTTTAGACGTGACAGAATAAGCCTGAGAATCTAATATTAGTATCTTCCTCTGTATTAAATTTGTTAATATAATGGCCGGGACAGAATATATGACAGATAAGGATTTGATCAATTAACGTGTTCCCATCTCCATAATCCATTTCAGGCTGTCTATTTATCTCAGTCTTTTAGATATTTATATCTCCACCTGCAATTCTGGTTTCTGATGAGTACACGAAAACACATACTGTTTGTTATTATTCAAGATCAGGTTATGAATACCAACTTTTTGTTTCTGATTCATTTGCACGTTTTTGGAAGCTATAGAAGTGTAAAAAACAGATTACTGAGTTGTTTATACTCATTCCTTCTCTTCGTTGATTTTTATTTTTGTCTATTTTTCAAAATATTAACTACTGTTCTTGTCGTCCTCGACCTCAGGATTCTAACAGGATTCTCATATATTCACATGTAGTTAATATTCTACTCCTGTATCCTCGTGAATAGCGTGTAAGTGATAATATTTCTCGGTATACGTTGACTGACTTTAAATTATTCCCAACTTCACTTTTGGAATACTAGTATCTTTCAATCATGTGCTTCCTGTGTGTTCATAAGAAGAAAAGAACCTGCCTTTTTTTTCATGTTCAAGGTCAGGAAATTCTCATTTTTGTCTCGTGTTTCTCATATATTCTTCAGGTTGTTTGTTTTACAAATGATTTGATGTACTGCAATTGTGAGATCAAGAACTTGGTCTTTCTTGTCTTCTGAACAATCACATTTAAGATTCTGAAGGTCGTGTTTCTGACTCCTTTCTCGTCTTTCCTTTTTCTCTGAGATGACAACTGAACTCATGAATCATTGATCAGAAGTAACAGTGTGTTAAATGCCTATGAGATTTGTAAATGAGTTTGAACACTCTGACCAAAACTTTCCTTTCTGCAGGAGCTGAAGAGAAAATATAGAAAAAGAAGAATGGGGGGTTTATGGAACTTGTTTTGTGGGGAATTAATCAGTTCAAACACTAGGAAAATGGCCTCAGGATTTAGTTTTATGTCATTTCGTCAACCAAATTCTTGTACCAATCAGGCCTCTATCATTGGCATTGACATTTTGCTTCTGGTCTTGCTCCTGTTCTGTGTGACACAGAAACCATCATCAAGAACGGTTACAAATCTATCTAAAAGTCGAGTTTTGTCGAAGTTACCAATTCTTTCTGTGATATTCAACGGCTGTCTTGGAATGGTCTATTTTGGTTGGGGCATATGGAATTTGGAAGAGAATTTGCGGAAAAACCACACGGCACTTCCTCTGAGAAAGTGGCTACCATGGACGTTTCAGGGATGCACATGGTTGTTGGTTTCTTGGATAGTAAGCCTCCAAGGGAATCGTCTCGCAAGAATGCCATTGCGCCTTTTAGCCATTCTTGCATTCTTTCTAGCAGGAATTATGAGTGCATTTACCATATCTGCTGCTGTTATAGTTCAGGGAGTGTCAACTAAGATAGTTTTAGACGCTTTAACATTTCCAGGAGCAATATTGTTGCTGTTATGTACATACAAGGCATACCAACGTGAAGAAATAAAAAATTGCAGTAATGCTTCTTTAGCTACCGATTCTGATGAAGTTCCTGACAAACCTGAACCTGCTGAAGTTACTCCTTTTGCTAAAGCAGGATTGATTCACAAAATGTCATTCTGGTGGTTGAATCCTTTGATGAGAAAAGGCAGGTGGAAAACTCTTCAGGATCAGGATATACCAAGTTTGAGTCCTGCAGAACGAGCAGAGAGCTGTTATTTGCAGTTCCTGGAGCAAATGAATAAACAAAAACAAGCAGAGTCATCAGCTCGACCGTCGATTTTATGGGCAATCATATTATGTCATTGGAAGGAGATCCTCATTTCAGGGTTCTTTGCTTTTCTAAAGATTACCACTCTATCAGCTGGTCCTTTGATTCTAAATGCCTTCGTTTTGGCTGCAGAAGGAAAGTCAGGTTTCAAGGATGAAGGCTATATATTGGCACTGTCACTTTTCTTTTCAAAGGGTTTAGAGTCCATTGCACAGAGACAATGGTACTTCAGGTCCAGGCTTATTGGTTTGAAAGTGAGGTCTACCCTCTCAGCCACAATATATAAGAAGCAATTGAGATTGTCTAATGCAGGTAGGTCAATGTACTCAAGTGGTCAAATAATGAACCACATCACTGTTGATGCCTACAGAATTGGGGAATTTCCCTCCTGGATTCATCAGACATGGACCACGTGCCTCCAGTTATGCCTGTCTATGTTCATTCTTTTCCATGCAGTGAGGCTAGCAACCTTGGCAGCTTTAGCTGTTATACTGATCACTGTGTTCATGAACATACCACTTGCGAGTTCACAGCATAAATCTCAGACTGGACTAATGGCAGGACAGGATGAGAGATTGAAGGCTAGCACTGAGGCCTTAGTTAATATGAAGGTGTTGAAACTGTATGCTTGGGAAACCCATTTCAGGAATGTTATAGAAAAGTTAAGGAAGATGGAGTACAAATGGTTATCTGCAGTTCAATCACGTAAAGCCTGCAATAACTTTCTCTTCTGGTCTTCTCCATTTTATGTCTCTGCTGCAACTTTTGCGGCTTGTTACTTCCTCAAAGTTCCTCTACGAGCTAATAATGTGTTCACTTTTGTGGCTACTCTGCGTATTGTACAAGATCCAATTAGACTTATGCCCAATGTTATTGAAGCAGTGATTCAAGCAAAAGTAGCCTTTACTCGTATTGTGAAATTTCTTGAGGCGCCTGAATTGCAGAGCTCTACTATCAGACAAAAGCAGAATCAGGGAAGCATCAGTCCTGCAATTCTTATTAAGTCAGCTAACTTTTCATGGGATGAGAAATCAGCAAACCCCACACTCAGGAATGTGAATTTGGAGAGCAGATGTGGTCAAAAGTTGGCTGTATGTGGAGAAGTTGGCACAGGAAAATCAACACTTTTAGCAGCAATTCTTGGAGAAGTTCCAAATACACAGGGAACTGTAAGTTCACTGACATATTCTCTTCCACCCCATTTTAAGCACATCAAAATGTTTCTCAACAATCGCTTCACACAAGTATGGGAAAGAATGTATGGAAGTTCGGAATTTGCAGGATCGGATAATCGTTTATTACTGACAAATTATCCATGTCTTTTGATTGTCTGGACATACAGGTTCAGGTAAGTGGAAAGATAGCTTATGTTTCTCAAACAGCTTGGATTCAGAACGGAACAGTACAGGACAATATACTATTCGGTGCACCAATGGATAACCAACGATATCAAGATACACTTCAGAGATGCTCACTGGTGAAGGACCTTGAACTTCTTCCTCATAGAGATATGACTGAAATAGGTGAACGAGGAATCAATCTAAGTGGAGGTCAAAAGCAGAGAGTTCAACTTGGTCGTGCTCTATATCAGGATGCTGATATATATCTGTTGGATGATCCATTTAGTGCTGTTGATGCAGAAACAGCTACTACCTTATTTAATGTAATCACACATTCCTAAAAGCAGTTTTTATCTGTAGAGCTCGGAAATTTACTTGCTTTCTGAGCTCATTACATAGTGAATAAAATTTTGGCAGGAATATGTCATGGGAGCACTCTCCAGGAAAGCAGTCTTGCTCGTGACACATCAAGTTGATTTCCTTCCAGCTTTTGACTCTGTTTTGGTTAGTCCAGCCGTAACAGTTAACTCAATTTAGCTCCTTATTTGTAATTTGTGGTCAATGATTTTTTTACTGATTAAGTATTGTCCTTAATATACAAGTTGATCTTGTTAACAGTTGATGTCAGATGGAGAAATACTAAGGCAAGCTCCTTATCATGAGCTATTAGCTTCAAGTCAAGAGTTTCAAGAACTTGTCAATGCACATAAAGAAACAGCAGGTTCTGACAGGCAAACTGATGTTGCTGCTCCACAGGGGAGATCATGTACTGGGGAGATTAAGAAGAGCTTTCTGGAGGAGCAACCTGAAGGATCCAAAGGTGATCAATTAATCAAGAAGGAAGAGAGAGAAGTAGGGGATACAGGATTTAAGACCTACATTCAGTATCTCAGTCAGAACAAAGGTTACTTGTACTTCTCCTTGGGTGTACTTGCTCACTTAACTTTCGTTCTTGGTCAGATATCGCAAAACTCCTGGATGGCAACTAATGTTGATAACCCACATGTTAGTAAATTGAGGTTGATTCTGGTATACTTGATGATAGGATTCGCCTCAACAATGGTTTTGGTCTTTAGATCTGTCTTTGCAGTCATTTTGGGGCTTCAAGCATCAAAGTCAATGTTCTCTGAACTACTTCATTCTCTTTTTCGTGCTCCAATGACTTTCTACGACTCCACCCCTCTTGGAAGAATACTTAGTCGGGTAAATTTCATCCCAGAAAATGTTGATCTTTTAAAGTGGTGATGTACAACTAATATCTCCCAATGCCGTGTTTCTTGCGCCGCTATAGGTCTCGTCTGATCTGAGTATTGTTGATCTTGATGTTCCAATGTCAATGATCTATACCGCGGGGGCAACTCTAAATACTTACGTTAATCTTGGAGTTCTGACTGTTGTTGCCTGGCAAGTTCTGTTTGTTTCCATATTTATGGTCTATCTGGCAATTCATTTGCAGGTACTCATTAAGATATCTTTAATTGTTGTGAGCATTCAAATTTATCTTAGACTGAAAACTTGAGAGTTTGGTTTTCCGCACCTATAGAGATATTACTATGCCTCTGCAAAAGAGTTGATGCGGATCAATGGCACAACCAAGTCTTTGGTGGCAAGTCATTTAGCTGAATCAGTTGCTGGTTCCATGACAATTAGAGCTTTTGAGGAGGAAGAGCGCTTTTTCAGAAAGTGTCTTGAACTCATTGACACTAATGCTAGTCCTTCCTTCCACAACTTTGCAGCTAGGGAGTGGTTGGTTCAACGGCTAGAAATGATCAGTGCTGCTGTTCTAGCATCTGCAGCATTGTGCATGGCGTTACTACCTCATGGAACCTTCAGCCCTGGTGAGTATGGGACAGTCTTAACAATCTTCATTTTAGTCCTGAAATGCTTTAACAAATGGATTGATATAAACATCTCATAATATAATAACTTGCAATCACGACAGGTTTTATTGGAATGGCACTATCCTATGGCTTATCAATGAACGTGTCCCTGGTTTTGGCTATTCAAAACCAGTGTAGCTTAGAAAATTACATTGTTTCTGTTGAAAGGCTCAATCAATACATGCATATACCAAGTGAAGCCCCCGAAGTCATCGAAGGTAATCATCCACCTCCCAGTTGGCCGGCAGTAGGTAAAGTGGACATCTGTGACTTGCAGGTTGGTATGACTTCCTGATTGATACGTTAGCTCACAATTTAGAAATATTTGTCTACTGAAAGACATGTGCTTTAAACAGGTCAAATATAGGCCTGACACACCGCTAGTACTAAGAGGAGTTACTTGCACAATTGAAGGTGGAGACAAGGTTGGCATTGTGGGCCGAACTGGCAGTGGAAAGACTACTTTTATTAGTGCTCTGTTTCGTTTGGTGGAGCCAGCAACAGGGAAGATTGTTGTGGATGACATTGACATCTCAGAAATTGGGCTACATGATCTGAGGTCACGACTTGGGATCATACCTCAAGACCCTACACTTTTCAAGGGAACTGTGAGATATAACTTGGATCCTTTATCTCAACATACTGATGAGGAGTTATGGGAGGTTAGTCTCCAATCTCATTTCGAATTGTAAAAAACAAGAGAAGTTATGCCGATGCTTTTCAATAGAGAGTTTTGCTTGTAAATGATATAGGTCCTCAGGAAGTGCCAGCTTCGCGAGACTGTCCAAGAGAAAGAGAAAGGTCTAGACTCCTTAGGTAAGTTTTTAGAACTTGAGCTCTTCAGGTGAGGCTAGTTTACTTTCTGTATCAATATAATCAAAGTATTTTCCATGTAGTCATGGAAGATGGATCGAACTGGAGCATGGGGCAGAGGCAACTATTTTGCTTGGGACGTGCGCTTCTGCGAAAAAGTCGGATATTGGTGCTTGATGAGGCAACTGCATCTATAGACAATGCAACAGATTTAATTTTGCAGAAAACTATCAGAACTGAATTTGCAGATTGCACAGTGATCACGGTGGCTCACAGGATCCCAACAGTTATGGACTGCACCAAGGTTCTTGCTATGAGAGATGGTAAGTCACATTCTTCTCATTCCTGAACTCGTCTGACTAATGCACATCTCAGCATATGATTTGGTTAACTTTTTTGGGAATTTCAAAAACATCTTGATAGAACAAGAAAAAATGTAGATATATTTAAATGGCATTTCTTTCTTTGTTCATCTGGAAATTGGGAATGAAACATTAGAACAAAATGCATATACATTAAAGGGTAAAATTTTCTCGATGTATCACTTGGTCTCTGTTGAACTTCAGGACTTGTAGTGGAGTACGATGAGCCAACCAAATTGATGAGGACAGAAGGTTCACTGTTTGGACAACTGGTGAGGGAATATTGGTCTCATTTTCAATCTGCACAATCACATTGAAGCTACAGACTGCCTTTTTCTTAGTCAATATGTCCTTTCGTGCATAATCCGAGCTTGGGACCCATGGGAATTACAAGGAGTTTTAAGCAGGAAGCAGAACGTACAGTTGTTACATATGAGAAAAATGAGTTCTATAGATACATAAATGTCTGGAACCGGCAATGGGCATGTTCCAACTACAGCAGGGCAACTACAAGTCAAAGTGGAGACACTACATGGTGCTATCCCAAGCTCTGTACCGGTATCTAGAGCAGCCTCTGCCAGAAACAGAGTTTTTGTCAGAATTTCTAGGGTCTGTACATTGCAGTACAAGGTTTAAATAGCTGTATCTAAACACTGATATCCTCTACTAAGGTAACTTACCATACTAGGGGTGATGTTTCGTAGGAAACATCATTTTCCAACAAAAGAATTGCTGAACAAAGTCTTCTTTAACCAAATTTTCCAACAACAATACTTATCCCAGATCATCTTCTGTTCAATCATTCAGATCTTAGTACTGTCCAGTGATGTTACCAATTCTCAAAATCTTAATCAAGAGCACCTAAGTGATGATAGCCTTATCTTCTTTTACTCGAAATCCTGCAGGCAATATCTCTAGGCCAAACCAGGCCTATTGGCTTATCTCACTAAGTTCGTTCCTTGCCAGATCACTTCAGCCACTACCTCCAGCTGAGACTAATTACATATGATATAATAACAAATCCAAAGGAAACATCGAAACAAGAACATTAACATCATTGAGATCATTCAAAGTAGAAAATTTGGCATGTTTTAACATGGACTTGACTATCCTAGTTGTTAACCTGGGTTTGCTTATTCCTCTCTGTGGCAATTCAATATGATGTTTATATTCAATATATTAAGTTCCCTATAGCTCCTGACCGATAGTGGTCGTCAACTGATGCGGTTTCGCAAGTTTACGGGTCTCAAGTAGTACAGTATAATATCGTCCCACAGGGAGTAATTGTGTAAGTACCAGGCTTGGATCACTCAATT
>JAOTIZ010000006.1:36635178-36647687 GCA_027123425.1 Erythroxylum panamense | reverse complement strand
AGTTCCGTTATTAATTTTCACCTATCGGTTCTTCAATTAACAACTAACGCTTAGTAGTGGTTGGCCAAACACAATACTAGCAGAATTAATATCAAAACAGAAAAATCAAACTTATAAATACACACTCATAAATCAACCGAAACGCAGTCCACAAAAATTAGCTAAAAGCTTACCCCAACCTTGAAGCCTTGAGGAAGCTACTCAAACATAATAGAATTAAAACCACATAAATCAAGATCAGCAATCGACATTAGAACAAAGCAAATAATAAAACAGAGAAGGAATATTCCCTTTTCTGCGTCACCCTTTATCTCTGCTCACTGTGTTCATTGCTGCGCCTCTGTTTGGTCTTCCTCCTGCTTGCATCTCTAGCAACTGCGTGGTGTGCGTTTTGGCGTGGGTCAGGTCCTGGTCTGCATGCATGCGTTGGCTCCTTCTGCGTGCGCCTCCACTCTAGCCTTTGTCCCCCTTTATCATTTGCGTCCCCTTCTGTAGCGTTTTTTTCATTTTTTTCACTGTAGCTCTCTATTTCTCCTTAGTCCACGCTCTCTTCTTCTTCACTTACTCACACACACACCTGTTCACTTGCACAGCACACACTCACGCTACTCTTCTCCCCCTCACTAACGCACTACACTTTCAGTTCATGCCCAGCTCCACCAGATTTTCCTCCAGTCCATTGTAGCGTGATATTATCCTCCTCAACTCACGCACAACAGCTGGTCTTGGCTCTTCATTTAATGCACAGCTCCTCCAGTTCAGTTCACGCACAGCTTCCTTCAATTCACACTGTTCTCTTATTTTATTCTCTTCACGCCCAGCCCCTATTTCTCTTAGACTTCACGCTACTTCCTCTTTTCAGACCCTTCTTGTGTAGACAGCACCTCCCTCTCTCTTGTAGTTCACGCACACTCCCCTACTGACTCTCATGTAACGCCCTCCACTCTATTCACTTGCTCTCCCCTTTCTTTTTCAGTCCACCTCTTTTAATTCACGCTACTTCACCCTCTCCCACAGTTAACGCACAGCCTTCCTTTTCTAACACACACTTCAGCTCTTTTATTCTTCTCTTGGCAGTGCGTGAGGAGCTGTTATTCTTGCATGGGCGTCCTAGCTTTCCAGCTATCCTCCATTTTCTTTGGCATGGTGCGTCTTCAACTCTCTAGCTGGTGTCTGCATTGTTCTTGTTAGTTTCTTCCTTGCTCTTCACGTCTCCAGCTGGTGTGGTGGGGTTGCTGTGCTTTTCCAGCAGCTGACGCTCCTCTTCTTGGAGCTGGTGCGTCCCTGCATGTTGGTGGGTTCTCTCCACATGTTGTAACGTTGAGAGCTGCAATGTAGAGTGAGTGCTTGGTGGGTTCAAAGTTGTTGCTGGAGTCACGTTGGTGGAGCCTCCATCTTCTGCGTTTCTTTCTTTTCTTTAATTCCTCCAGATGATGTTTGGTGCTTGCCCTTTGCTTTTGCGTGGTTTTTGGTTGTTCCCGTAGGTCCTCTCCATTGCCACTTTTTGCTCTTCCCCTTGGTGTAATGTTGAGAGCTCTCATCGAATGAGTGGAGGGTTGGTTCTTGGTGTAACGTGTAGCTAGCTGTTGGTGTCCCCTTGTGTTGGTTGTTGTGATGTTGGTATAACGTGAGTGCTCCTCTAGCTGCATGGATGGTGGGTCTCTCCTTCCAGCAGTTGTCTTTGTTGCCTCGCCACAAGAAAAACGACACTGCAGACTTGTTTCCGTAGGTCCTCTTCTGCTGGCTCAACTTGGTTTATTTAATTCCTCAACTGATATGCGTGGTGGTCCCCTCCTTTTGCTGTGTTTCCACGTTGTTGCTGGTGTCACTTGGAGCTTGCGTTGTGGTCTGCCTTGGAGCTGTCCTGATGGCTTCTTGTTTTCTTTTTCAGCTCCTCATGTCTTCCTTTGCTGTTAACTTGGGGTGTCATTTGTTTATTTCTTTTCAACCAACCAAATTGCTCTATCATCTCCTCTGCAAAGAAACCAATCTCATGGGCTTTCCTGGATAGCTACACAGATTGTTGTAAACGAAGGAGATTTCAGAGAAAAGTGATGGATATGAAATGGGCAAGTAAGGGAATTTCGAAGAATTTAAGGAACAACCGTTAAGCAAATCACTTCTGGTAGACAAAGACGCAGAAATTGCGAACATTGTTCTAAAATTCCTAGTCTTTATCGAACCATAGCCATTGGAGAGAGCATCACAGAAGGCGATAAAATATATATACATATGTATATGGAGATGTAGTAAGATGGGACCCACGTGGATTGTTGGGAAATTCTCCCGCCAAAACCAGCCGCCCCAACACTCGCTGAAAATTTTTGAAAGAACAAAACGCCGCCGTTTGACTTCACCTCTTTTCTTGCAAAACTGCACTCTCTTTTCGTCTGTCTGGTGAGAGATGACAATGGCTGTGGTGGACTCCCTCACCGACTACACTCGAACACAGAGGATACTTCTCCTAATAGACCTAAACTCGCTTCTCTACCTCCAACAACCGGACTCATACCGGACAACCGTGCTTTCCGCTGCTAAAACTCTCCTTTCTTTCCCTCAACTCTCTTCTTCTCTCTTCTCGTTTAAGCCCTTCTTCTCCTCGCTCTCTCCTCTTCTCTCCTCGTCAAAGCTTCCAACTTTTTCACTCTCTCTTTCGTTTGACCACCCAAGTTCCACTCTTGACTCTCTTTCTCAGTTCTTCACGTCCATAGACTCTTCACTCGATAGAGGCTCGGTTCAACCTCTCTACCCGAAAGCTACTCATGTGGCGACGTCTATGCGGCAGATTGTTCATGACTACGCTTGGGACTCCGCGATCTGTGATTCGTTAACGGGTACGATTCTTAATGGTGGTTCTGTTGTTAGATCGAATTTGGTAGTTTTGTTCTCTCCAGTTTTGAGGGATATGAAATGCTTGTCAGAGTTTATGGGCGTGGGTTTTAGTGATGAATGTTTAAGAGATGTGAATTTGTTTACTTCGAAGCTTAGAGGGTTTTTTGAGAATGTTGGTCAGGCATTTGCTAGTAGGGATATTCATTTTACATGGGTTGACGTGAAATGCGAAATTGATTCTAATCAAGATAGGGGGGATTGTTGTCAATTTGATCCGGGATTGAGGTGTTTTGAGAGTGTAATTAGGGATTTGGGTTGGGGTTTTTGTTCAAGTGACTGTGTTGTGTTGGGTTCTGTTTTTGTTCCCTTTGGATTGATCTATCCGAAGATCGGAATCTCACCTAAATTATTTGATGTCAGTGATTGTAGTAAGAGAATTCATGCACAATTGAATCTTGAGATACAAGATGTTAGTGGCAAGCCTTTGGAATGCAAGTTCTGTGATCTTGAACTGGTTAGTTTAAAAATGTGCCCTAGAGTTAGCCTGAATTTCACAGATTCAGAGGCAGGTAGTTGTGAAGAAAAGAAAGTGTTTTGGAATCATTTCCATGAGGGGCTGACAAAGCTTCACGTTAAGGCAGTCAAAATCTATGATAAGCCAGTGAATTTTGACGGTTTTTCATCCAATCCCCTTCTTGTTTGTGAGTCTTCAGGGAATAATAAGAATGATGGAAAAGAAAGTTGCAGTGACTTTATTGAAGATAGGGTTCTTGACATTCTAGGAGCCGAAATGGGTAAATTGGTGCCAAGAAGCTCACAACCGATTTGGCAGATTCTGTTAAGTTTTCTGTATAAAGAAGGTTTCTTGGCTATGGTTTCCCTTTCAAATGTCAAAGGCTGTAATCTTATGGGAATTCTAAAGCCTTTCACACATTCTTTAGCCCTCCTCTGGCTTATGGAAGATGCATTGTACCCTCATGGTATGACAAATAGATCCATTGAAGAAATTTTAGGAACTTTTCTTGTAAAAAAAGACAGTGAAAGCTTCAGGCAAGAGAGTGATCTGAACCTCTGCAATGAAGTTACCGGGTCTCAGTCTAGTCCTCCATTGGCTGGTAAATGCAATGAACTTGGAGTCGAGAAAAGGAAGAGGGACAAGAGGATTTTAAATATGCTTCGGGAGCTAAAGTGGGATGCCTTCTGTGAGGCAGCCTTGGAAGGACCCCAGATAGATTTGGAGGAGGCTTACATTTCTAGGAGTTCCTACAAGTTGAAGAAAATGAAATTTCTGAAGTGCTGGATGAAACAGAGCAAGAAATCTAGCGAATTTATGTTGACCCAGGTCAAAGGTTTCGAGCCATATCAGGTGCCATCGAAAGAAGCAGAGAATAACAGATTAAGTGAGTCCCTCCAAGAAAATGAACAGCCAATCACTTCATGTGCCTCTGCAGGAGAAGATTCTTTGACTGGGGCATCTAGAATACAAGATGAAGATGCAAATGATTTTCGGCCAGAATCTGCGGAAAGTTTCTTTAGTGACCTTCCACATAAGATCCAGCAAGGACTTGAATCTGAAGAAGTTGACTTGTGTACTTTGGCCGAGCGACTTGTTAATTCAACTATCTATTGGATATACCAAAGGGGGGAAAGAGTAACCGCTTCAGAGATTCAAAAGCCTCTGGTAAAACAAGAGGATGCTTCAGCTAGCATGGTATGTCTTGAGCTAATAAAACTCTTACTTAGGGAACCAAAGGACTTGGCTGCTATGTATAGAGCTAGGAATCCCTCCTTCCAAGTATCGGCTTTGGGTTTTTCTGAGGATGCTGCAAGAAAAACGACTAGAGAGTATCCTTTTATTTTCATTTACTCTTTCTTTTCATTTCATGTTCCATCGGTAACTTGCTTTAGCTATTTTATGTAATTACTTAATGCACAAATAGTAATAGCACTTGCCTTAACCAGAGAAAGGTATGAATTACAGATTTTGTTTCGTATGGAGATATTACTGTCAGAGGTTGGAGGAAGTGTTGGGGAGTCTACGAAGCAGAAGTTTGTGAAACACATTTGCTTGCTTTTAGAGACAATCCAATGTCATCTTGAAGGAGGCTTTTTTGGTGATTGGAACCTTGATAAGTACGTGGAAAAGATCATAAAAAGCAGGTAATATATCAACCTCCTTAACACACTAAGAGGTTGTCCATATTGGATCCATATATAATGGACATTTCTGGTGTTTGCTATTCCACTAGTATTTTTCCAGGAACTATTCTCAAAAGATTTTAATGTTGCTGTAGTTTATATGGTGATTGAACAGTTCCTATCCTGAGAACATTAATTGAAATAAAAAAATTTGTAGGTACTCTGACAGCCTTGAGGAAGTAGTTCATAGAATCTATTCAAAAATGGACCTCTTGTTGTTCGATGAGGAGGATGAATCTCCAAATCCTTTACTCAACAGTGAGGACAGTAATCAGTCATGGAGAGGAAAGCTGGAGGGAGATAAATTAGATGAAAGTTACAGAAATGGTGGCCAGGTTTCAGCAGAAGATGAGTCCCTTCGATTGGTTGAAAAAGATAATCAAAGCCTCACAGGACTAAACCAGGATGAGCACACCCGTAAACTAATAGAAGCTCAGGAGAGGAGACAAAGAGCTCGAAGGTTTGCATCTTTCACCAGCTGGGTACCAGATTTGCAGAGAGTTTGGGCGCCAAAACAGTCAAAGGCAATGAAAGTGAAGTTTAACCCTTTCCGAAAGCCAGCAAACAGGAAGGGACAAAGAGATGGAGGCTATGGCCGAGTGTGTGAGACCCCAATGACTGGCAATACTCATACTGACAGTGGAGGAAGCAGAAACAATAAGAAAGGCCACCATGATTCCGTTTCCAAGGCTTTGTTTCAAGATGACTAATGGTTCAAGCTACGCATAAGTTTCTTCCCTGATGAGCAGCTTTTACGGAAGGTTCTTTATAAAGACAAATACGAATCTAAAGGGAACAAAAAATTGCTGACGCAACACTTGCTTGCTAAAACCTGTTGCTCAGATATAACCCGACTATTACTAAATGTAGATATGTTTCTGAAATTTTTTCAAGCAATTGTAAATTTGTTGGAACTGATATTTTGTTTACTAAAGTTTCATATATTAATCAGCAAGATGGTCACCTGTTTCTTTTCTTTTATTTCTTGCCTTCTTTAAGTCAAGATTGAAAACTTCATTAACTATTTTGACGATCAAGTTTGATTCAGTTCATCAACTCGATCAAGTAAACATATGGTTTGGATTCTGCTCTGAGGCCATCTTACTAGCTTAGTAGCAGGTATAGTATCAAGTACCAACGTGTTTGCCAAGTTTGAATCCATTTTCTATTGTTTCTCTTCGATACAATGAAGTTGGCATGCTTGTCGCAGTTTCACTGAATTATCATAGATTTCCCAAATGGTATTATGCTTCTCAGCAGGTGCCGAGGGTAAAATATCTTTCTTTGATTTTTTGGAACTTTGGATAGTTTAAGCCATGGCAGTAGAGGGAACCTATTCGGCTATTCGCAAGCTAGATTAGTATGACAAGGTGATACGAACCAGAGAACTGCATTTGCTCAATAATGAAAGAAACAAAAGGGAAGTTAACTACTACTCTTATTACAAACCACATACGGATACATGTAAATGCACGAACTTAAGAGTTTAAGGGTCATACTTCTCTATTCCTACACAGAAGTTCCTAACTTTACACACAGGCCAAACCAGAAACGAGAGGCAGGTATCAGGAGTAAGGATGAGCCAGTGGTTTCAAAGTGACTGTGCAGAGTGAAAATGAGACCAGTATTCCTTAACCAGCTGTCCGAACAGCGAACCTTCCGTCCTCATCAACTTGCTTGGCTCATCGTACTCCACTACTTTCCCTGAAATGCAGCAAAAACTGTTTTAGTACACTTCTCTGCAATCCTTCCTCTATACGGGGAAGTTTACTGCTTTAGTTGTTTTGACTAAATATGTGGGTTCTAAACATATTTCAAACAATGTAGTTGGAGGAAGGACACTTGCCATCTTTCAGGGCAAGAACCATATTGCAGTCCATAACTGTTGGAATCCTGTGTGCTACTGTTATAACTGTACAGTCTGCAAATTCAGTCCTAATAGTTTTCTGCAATATCATATCAGTTGCATTGTCAATGGATGCGGTTGCTTCATCAAGCACCAATATCCTGCTTCTCCTCAAAAGTGCTCGTCCCAAGCAAAACAGTTGCCTCTGCCCCATGCTCCAGTTAGATCCATCTTCAACAACTGCATGGAAAATTTCTGGTGTTTGTGAAAACAGAAAGTAGACTGGACTTGTCATGCATCTCATGCTCAAAGTGTTCAAGCCTTACCTAAGGAGTCTAGACCTGCAGCTTTCTCCTGTACTGATTCTCTCAGCTGACACTTTCCAAGAACCTGCATGATGTACAAGCAAAACTCTATGTCAAGAGATGTTATGGTAATAGAAAAGAGACATTTTACTGCTCAAATTAACAAGGATCAGAGACTTACCTCCCATATCTCTTCATCAGTGTGTTGAGATAAGGGATCCAAATTGTATCTCACGGTCCCATTGAAAAGTGTAGGATCTTGGGGTATAATTCCAAATCGTGACCTCAGGTCATGAAGTCCAATTTTAGAGATGTCAATGCCATCTACTACAATCTTCCCACCTGCCGGCTCCACCAGACGAAACAGAGCACCGATAAGAGTAGTTTTTCCACTACCTGTCCGGCCAACAATACCAATCTTGTGACCTCCTTCTATTGTGCAGCTAATCCCTCGAAGTACTAATGGTGTTTCAGGCCTATATCTGATCTGCTTGAAACTAAAATCTCCCATTACACGCACATTTGAAAGTTGTCACTGACGTATGAAACTAGGAAAGCCAAACTCACCTGCAAATCGCGGATATCCACTTTACCAACTGCAGGCCAATTATGAGGGGGACGATTATCTTCTACTACTTCTGGAGCTTCACTTGGTATATGCATATATTGATCCAGTCTTTCAACTGAAATGATGTAATTTGCAAGAATGCACTGGTTTTGAATGGACAAAACCAGAGACAGGTTCAATGACAGGCCATAAGATAGTACCATTCCAACGAATCCTGATGGAAAAATCACAACACTTATTATGGTACTTGAAATAATATAACATATCAAATTGATAGGTTCTCAGTGGCTACATTCTCACCAGGGGCGAAAGTTCCTGGAGGAAGCAAGGCCATGCAGAGTGCAACCGAGGCAAGAACAGTTGCGCTGACGACTTCTAGCCTCTGAATCAACCACTCTTTGGCTGTGAAATTGAAGAAGAAAGGACCAGCATTTGTGTCAATGAGTTCTAGACTATGTGCAAAGAAACGTTCTTCCTCGTTGAATGCCCTTATAGTCATGGCTCCAGCTACTGATTCAGCCAAATGACTTGCCACCAAAGAACTGGTTGTGCCATTGATCCGCATCAACTCTTTTGCTGAGGCGTAGTAATATTTCTATGCATATTTTACGACGGCAAACAACAATATTAGTCATACAACAGAGTATGTGTTCATGTCGGAGAATAGACATTGAAGAATTTTGT
The DNA here is from genome assembly GCA_027123425.1 of Erythroxylum panamense. Classification (NCBI taxonomy): domain Eukaryota; kingdom Viridiplantae; phylum Streptophyta; class Magnoliopsida; order Malpighiales; family Erythroxylaceae; genus Erythroxylum; species Erythroxylum panamense. The sequence continues at coordinate 36,639,253 of JAOTIZ010000006.1, read as the reverse complement.
AGTACATGTACCTGCAAGTGAATTGCCAGATAGACCATAGGCACTGAGACAAATAGAATTTGCCATGTAGCAACAGTTAACACTCCAAGATTAGTGTAAGCATTAAAGGTTTGCCCAACAGCAAAGATTAAGCCGAGCGGAACATCAAGATCAGCAATACTGAGATCAGCTGAGACCTAGTGATAAAAGAAATACCACAGCATACAAAGATATTAGTTCCATATCATCTTTCGAAGATCATGTTCTTTTTCTTGTGAAAGAGATGTTTACCCGACTAAGTATCCTTCCGATAGGCGTTGAATCATAAAACGATATCGGAGCACGAAACAGGGAGTCTTGCAGCTTGGAGAACAGAGATTTTGCTGACTGAAGTCCCAGGACAACTGTGAAGAATGATCTACATAGCAGAAACATTGTTGAGATAAATCCAATAATCAGGTAGACCACAATCATCTTCGATTTGCTCACATGATGCTTATCCACATTGGCTGCCATCCAAGAGTTTTGTACTATCTGACCAATCAGAAAAATGAAGTGACCAAGAGCAGCCAAAGAGAAGTAGAAGTAGCCATTCTTCTGATTCAGATACTGAATGTAGGGCCTGAACCCCGTATCTCCCACTTCCCTCTCTTCTTTCTTGATCAATTGATCACCTTTCGATCCGTTAAGTTGTTCTACCTCGTAGGAGGTCCTGTTAAACGCATTGGTAGAGGATCCATTACTCTGTGGATCAGCAGCATCGTTGTGCCTGTCAGAACCTGCTGTTTCTTTGTGAGCATTGACAAGTTCCTGAAACTCTGGACTTTTTTCCAGTAGCTGATGGTATGGAGCTGCTCCTAGTACTTCTCCTTCTGACATCAACTATCAGAAAGATCAACTTGTATCAGAAAACAAATGATAGATCATAAAAATCACAAAATTGTAACTAAAACTCAATAAGCCATGGAAAGATTAGAGATTCTGGGAGCCAAATATACGTATTTTGGAACACTACTAACCAAAACGGAGTCAAATGCAGGAAGGAAATCAACTTGATGTGTCACCAGCAAGACTGCTTTGCTTGAAAGTGCTCCCGTGACATATTCCTGCCAATATTTCCATTTGACAATAAGTAGGGAGACCAAGCAATAACAAATTTAAGAGAGTAACGCGGCATTAGTATTACTTTAAATAGGGTTGTGGCAGTTTCTGCATCCACAGCGCTAAATGGATCATCCAGCAGATATATATCAGCATCCTGATAGAGCGCTCTAGCAAGTTGAACACGTTGTTTTTGACCTCCGCTCAGGTTGATTCCTCGTTCTCCTATTATAGTCTGATCTCCATGAGGTAGAAGCTCAAGGTCCTTTGTTAAAGAGCATCTCGCAAGTGTATTTTCATACCGTTGGGTATCCATTGGTGAGCCAAATAGTATATTTTCCTGTATTGTTCCACTCTGGATCCAAGCTGTTTGAGAAACATAGCCAACCCTCCCCGAAACCTGAACCTGTGTATTGCAACAATGCAGATTGTGGACTTACCTCATTTCAGACACTTATCTTTACATTAAAATACAAAATCCTAAAGGTTTTATGTGTGGAAAAGGAAATTTGCTTGTGAACTTACTACTCCTGAGGTCCTTGGAACTTCTCCAAGAATTGCAGCTAAAAGTGTTGATTTTCCCGAGCCAACTTCTCCACACACAGCCACTTTTTGACCAAGTTTCACCTCTAAGTTCAAATTCCTGAGAGTAGACTTTGATGAATTCTCTTCCCACGAAAAGTTGGCTGACTTGATAAGAATGGCATGACTCACATCTCCAACTTTCTGGTTTTGGCAGACATTAGAGTTCTGCAACTCAGGCGCTTCGAGAAACTTATGAATACGTGCAAAGGCCACCTTTGCTTGAATTATTGATCCAATAACATCAGGAATGTATCTGATTGAATCTTGAACAATGCGTAAAGTTGCCACGAAAGTGAAAACATTATTAGCATGTAGAGGGATTTTGAGGAAATAACAAGCTCCAAAGGTTGCAGCTGAGACAAAAACAGGAGAAGACCAGTAGAGGAAGTTATTGAATGCTTTGGTTAATTGCACAGCAGACAACCATCTATACTCCACCTTCCTTAACCTTTCTATGACATTCTTGAAATGGGTTTCCCAAGCATACAATTTCAACACTTTCATGTTCACCAGAGCCTCAGTACTAGCCTTCAACCTCTCATCCTGAGCCACCATGAGTTTACTCTGAAACTTATGTTGTAACTTTGCAAATGGACTGTTGCTTAACAAAGTAATCAGTATAGTTGCTAAGGCTGCAAATGTTGCAAGTCCCACCGCATGGAAGAGAATTGCAAGTGATAAGCAAAGCTGGAGGCTTGTAGTCCATGTCTGATGAAACCAGAACGGGAACTCGCCGATTCGGTAAGCATCAACCGTAACATAGTTCATAATTTTACCACCAGAATGCATCAACCTACCTGCATGAGATAACCTTAGTTGCTTCTTATAGATTGCAGCTATGAGCAAAGACCTGACCTTCAAACCAATAAGCCTGCATCTAAAATACCACTGTCTTTGAGCCACAGACTCTATGTTTTTGGCTACGAAAAGGGTGAAGGCCAACAAGAACCCTTCACGTTTGAAGCCTCCTTTTCCTTGTGCCACCAGAATGAATGCATTCAGAAGTAGAGGACCAGCTGATAGAGTAACTATCTTCACAAAAGCGAAGAGCCCAGAAATAAGAATCTCCTTCCAATGACCCATTATAATAGCCTTTAGCAATGATGGTTTTGATGACGATTCAGCTTGTTTTTGTTTGTTGAATTGCTCCAGAAACTGGAAATAACAAGTTTCTGCTCGATCCATCTGCCGCAACTTGGGTATATCCTGATCCTTAAGAGTTTGCTGGTTGCCCTTTTGCATCAGAGGATTCATCCACCGAAATGTCATTCTACTCAACAATCCTGCTTTTGAAAATGGAGTCACTTTATCAACTGACTCCATTACAGGATTTAAAGAAGCTTCATGTCTGTTTTCTCCTCCATCACCTTTTTTATGTTCGTATTTCTTAAAACCACACAAGAGCAACAAGATTGCTCCTGCAAGTGACAAAATGTCTACAACAATCTTACCAGACACTCCTGCTAAGATAGCAGAAATTATAGATAATGCACTGACAAACAATGCAAGCAGGAATGAGAGAATGGAAAACAGTCGCAATGGCATTCTTGAAAGATGTTTCCCTCCAAGACTTACTGTTAAAGAAACACAAGACCAAGTAAACCACTTAAACAACAGCAATAACCAGTTTCTAATAGGTGAGGCACTGTGACTTTTCCTCAACTTATCTTCTAAGCTCCATATGGCCAAGCACAGATATGCCAATGCAAGGCAGCCATTGAAGATGACAGAAGCAACTTGTAGTTTTGAGAAACCCCGAAACTGAACCGAAATTCTACGGTTTCTCGACCATGATTTGTGTATCCAAGTGAGCAAGACCAAGGTTATAAGAAACAAATCAATTAAAATGATGGAGGCCTGATTAACACACGACGTAGGTTGTCGTAATAACAGAAAACTAAATCCTGAAAGCTTTCCACCACCACCTGAACTGCCACCTTCCCCGCAAAACGTAGCCCACAACCCTCCCATGTTCTTGTTTGTTCTCAAATCCTGCATTGCATCGGATTCAGAAACAACTTGTTCATTCACTAAGTTTCCAAGACATGCAACACCATTGTTGCTTGTTTCACAAGAAAAAACAGACAAGTTCAGTAAATGTACAAAACTCTTCCAAATTCCTGATGAATCATGAGCACTCAGAAAACAAGAAAAAGTCAAGACAATTCATCAACTCATCCAGAACAGCAAATCTAGACAATTTTTATGCTTGTTAAAGGAAAATCTACACATGAAAAGCAAATAAATAGTTGCAACTTGCCAGGATTGATAGTATAAACAATAAGCTCCCACATCATGAAACCGTACGTAACTAATGCAAAAAATAAAAGTGCAAGTAACATCAACCACCTGAAAATTTTTCAAGGAACGTGCCAGTGATTAAAATATTTTTTTATAAAAGTTTGTTTTT
>JAOTIZ010000006.1:36585029-36598036 GCA_027123425.1 Erythroxylum panamense | reverse complement strand
ACACCGAGGTAAAATCAAGGGGGAAGTTAAATTCCTAGATTTTCATTCCATTGATATTTCTTATATTTTTATCTTGCTTTAATTCTCGTTTTTATTTCATTTTTCAAACCACAATCAATCAATCTTTTCTTTAATTTTTTTATTAGCTTAAATTAGAAGTTATTACGAGTATTACTATTTAACTAATTTGGTCTCCGTGGGATCGATATTTTTACTACTTGACGATAGAAACGTGCACTTGCGTTGATGTCCAACAGCGAGAGAAGTTTTTTTGTTAGCCAACGAGGTGTCTTAGGAGGGTCTCAACTATGAAAACGACGTCTTTAAGTCATCCACTCTCACACTAATCCCCGCTCGCATCGGGTCAATCCATAAGGGATAAAGTGCTGGCTAAACAGATTTCTCCATTCTCATGATTCGAACTCGAGACCTCTGATTAAAGGATGAGAGTGTTGAACCACTCACACCAACTTATTTAGTTTGCGAGAGAAGTTGAATGAGAATAAAATTAGGAAGGATGTTTCTATCTTCCAAAACCAAATTGGCTTCATGTCAAAAAGGTTTACTGCAACAGAAGTGTTACATCTCCTTACGAGGCTAACGGAGTTTTACAGAAAAAAAAGATAACATAACTTATGCATAGTGTTTACTGAAGTAGAGAAGGCTTATAATAGAGTTCAAAGGAAAATCACGTGGATTTGTTTAAAAGTCAAAGATATTCCTCTAACATATCTAAATTATTACAGATATATATGAAGGTGTAAAAATTAGAATAAGGATGATATAAATAGATATAGAGTATTTTTTATAAATATTGGGCTATAATAATGATCTTCTTTTTGTGTATATTATTTGCTGATAACATTATTTTAATAGATGAGACAAAAGAAGGAGTCAATTTCAAGTTTGAATTTTAGAGAGATATATTGGAGTTGAAGGGCTTTAGATTGAGTAAGACTAAAAGTGAGTATGTAGAGTGTAACTTTTTGAGACTACGAGCGGGTACTAATGAAGAGGTAAACATTAGTTCTGACATTATACTACAAAAGAAGTGTTTTAAATATTTGGATTCTATCATTTATAGTAATGAAAAGACTGACGGACATAGTCTACCGGATCAAGTTTGAGTGATTTAAATGATAAAGTACATCAAGAGTTTTATGTAACAAGAAGATATTACTTAAATTAAAGGTAAATTATATTATTTAGCGATTAAGCAGATCATACTTTATGAAGCAAAATGTTAGTCTATTTAAGTGCATAATCATAAGTTAATGGTGATAAAAATGAGGATGCTCCGATAGATATATAACCTTAGTAGAAAAGATAAGTTTATGAATGTAATGATAATTAACAAAGGTAGCTAGTATTAGACATTTAATGAATACGGTAAGAAATTGTATCGGTCAATTTTCTTTTTCATACGATTAGCACTCTCTCTTTTTCCAAGTCTTCGACGACTTGTTGGCTTGAGCACGTTCTTAAAGAACGTGTATTTCATTGCTCCAATGGCAGTCAGTAGTGCTTTCATTTTTGAATCTTAAAGATCATTGCTGTGAGTGGAACAACACTTAAGTTGGTCTCGTTTGGCAAAAATACTTCTTGATTTAATCCGATCTGAAATTAGTAGACTAAATTTAATTAAACAAACTCAGATGCAAACTTGATTATTTGGACCTAATCAAATTTGAATTTGAATTTTTTGTTTGTCAAACTAATTATAAAAAATTAGGTCAAACTAATCCGAAGTTATCGGATCAAACTTAGTCCATGGTAACCTTTGTATGCCTTCATCTTAAAAGTCTCAACAAATGTTAAAACATATTGTGTGGTGAGCGTACACAAAAATATTTTCAAGAAATTTTAGTAAAGAACTAGTTCTCAATCCCGTGCTTTGCACGGATCGTTACAAAGTAAATAATGAATTTTAACTACAGAATTAAAAGGAATATATTATTTAAAGTAACTAATTTTTATAAAAAAACATTTATTGATACAAATAATTTACCAGCTTATAGAACTAACTTGTATAAATATTACTTGATTAACATATGATTAAAGCTTTATGTTAAGTATAATTCATATTAATCTTTTCATCATTATGTGCTTTAACTTCAATATGAAGCAAAGTTTTCTTTTGTTTAACAAAATATTTAATACTTGAATGCATAAATGGTTCATTAATAGAATGAAAGATGTTTATGAATATTATTTTTATTTATTGAACATTTTTTAAAATTTAATTATGTGATAAAGAAGACGAATATATATGTTGCAAAGAAGAAAAATTGGAAATAATATATTTACATATTGAATGTCATAAAATAAGATTATGATAAAATATGAATTCTACAAATAAAATGAGTCCCAAATATGAGAGTCATATTTATACAAGTATAAAAGATAGATAAATAGTTTACTATTCAAGTACAAAATACTTGCAGGTCTCAAAACAGATAGATAATTTATTAAACAAAAAGTAGGTGACAAAAAATTAGTCATTCTTGAACATTTCATAGTTAAGTTAACTTTTCTCTTTTGATTCTGGTGATCAATTTAGTTGAAGATATTTTTGTGGTGATATTAAATTACACAAAGGCATATCAACTTCAGAAGTTTCTGATATTAGTCTCTTCATTTTGAAAATTTGGAGTGTGATTGAAAGTAATGTCTATTTCAGTATCACAAATTGCAACTCTATCATCCTTTTATTAAATAAACTCAATAAGTGGAATATATAATAGATGAATATATTGAAGAAATAGATGTACATACTTTGTTATTAACATTAACTGCAGGTAGAGAAATACATTCATCGCACGATTAGCACTCACTCTTTTCCCAAGTCTTCGGCGACTTGGTTTGAGCACCTAAAGAACGTGTATTTCATTGACTCCTAAAGGCAGTCAGTTTGAATCCTAGTTACAAGCTAATTTCATCAGTCTCATAAATAGAATAACGCACAACAAATATAAAACCACTATAAAGCATCTTGTTCACTGACTGAAACTAACTGGATAAGTTCCCTTCTTTCAGAGCGTCTTAAACTTTTCGAACCTGAATATTGTGAGTAGATTGGAAATGCCAAATCGGTTGTCTGCCACTTCGAGCAAGCGCTATCTCCTCTCCTTCCTTTACCATCCCCTGATTCTGTAGACGAAAACCCAGATTTTGTTATCATTCTGAACAACTATCAAGTGAGTGATGGCCTGACAATGAGTTGTCAAAACTTCTGGCAGCAAATAGTTGAAAGAAAAAATAACCATCTTGACCTTAATAACTTCTGGCCAATAGAGACCAACATGGTTGTTTAACAAAACTTTCAGTTTTTTCTTCCCAACACACTCACGAAGGAATAATCATTTGATGTCGTATTTAGTCAGTCATTATCAGCTTACAATATCTACAACTCAAATTGGTGCTCCACTAGCTAGGGATAGGAATCCGATTCTGAGTCGTCTTCTATGGAGAAATGCTAGCTACTTAAGCTAAAGTTACTTTATATTTGTTTCGCATAATTACCAAATCTGATGGTCACAGAGCAAATGATGTCCCATAGAAAATGCACATTCATTTCACCATGACTTGGCATAAAGAAAAATCACTGTATAAATTAGCTATCTTAATAAACCCAGCAATTACGCCAGATACCATTGTGTGTGTCCAGTGGATTCACGAAGGAATCACTTTTTGTCAAAAAATTAGGTCAAACAAATTAGTCAATATGTACCTCCAGGACGTATCTAATTGAAGAGATTTCTGAGAAGGCAGCCAAGAAAATACTTACCTTGAGCAGTGATAAAGCATTTGTAAAGGTTTCTTCAGCATCATCAGAAAACTGCATGTATATAGGACAAACTCCCTGATACAGAGCTAGTCTTTGTTGTATTCTCTTCCTGCAAGTTCATCAACGTCATGTAAGTAAACAAATTCCAAAATCACTGAATCAAACCCTTATATGAACTACAACTAAACAGCACAGTATCCATAATTTGTAAACACAAATTGACTAATCAGTGTACACAAATTTATGGCCCTAAATTAACCAGCTGTTGCATAAACATATACACTGAACTAAAATAAGTTTCTTAGGACTGTTGGAGGGGCACTGTCCATTGTTCCTTCACTAAACAGAGAAAACCATAAGAACTGACTAGTGAAATTTGAAGATTTATGGCCATGAAGAACTCACTCATTTGTGAAGGCAAATATAGTGCCTTGCGGTCGATAATGGCTGAGTAATATGGCCATGAAACCAGTTCTAGTGAAAACAATAATTGATGTTCCAAGAGTGTTTGACATCATTGTTGCATGGTATGCAAACATCTCGCTCGTGTGGTTCTAGGAAAATGAAAGTAGAATTTTGTAAGTTGTGACTGATAAGCAGATGAAGGAGAAATGGACAGGAAATAGAGAACACCTTAAAGGCTTGACCAAGATTAGGTGGCATTTGACCACCAACTATGGTTGCTTCTGTTCTTAATGAGACTGTATGCATAACTTTCACAGCCTTCAACGGGAATCTAGAGGGAGCAAAATCAACTCGTTAAGTTTACGAGAAAACTTATATATGCAACACCAATATGACGCCAACTTACTTTCCATGAGCAGTCTCTCCAGAAAGCATGACAGCATCTGCACCCTCACGAACAGCTATAGCAATGTCTGACACTTCTGCCCTGGTTGGAGTTGGATGAACAATCATGCTTTCCAACATATTTGTAGCCACAATAACAGCCTTTCCCATGCTCCTGCACAGCCTGATTATCTCTTCCTAACATTTAAAATAAGGAACAAGTCAATCCAATCTCTACGAGGTGAGGTGGGTCATCATTTTTCTCCTAAAAAAAGATACCTGTAGCAGCGGAACCTCCTCTATAGGGAGCTCTGCACCAAGATCTCCTCTTGCAACCATAGCCTAAATGAGAGAACCATGTATAACCATTAAGTACACTAAGCTGAATATTCAATTTGAACCCAATGAAATTAGCAACCAATAAGAAAAGCTGAAGTTGAATAACCCATATAAACATTCTTCAGCAACTCAAAAATACAAGGGCAAGATCTAAGACAATTACCCCATCGGATGCTGTAATAATTGAATGCAAGTTTGGTATGGAATCAGCACTTTCAATTTTCACAATGACATGTATATCTGCGCCACAACCTGCCAACATAGAATGAAAAAGTATAATGCTTCATGAATTTAAACAAATTACTGCATGTAGATTATGTCAATTATCTATATATAATATTTAAGAAAATTATTACTTTGCAAATAGTTCTTCAATTCATGAACCACTTGGGCATCTTTAACAAATGAAACAGCATAGAAGTCAACTTTGTTGTCCACTCCAAATTTTATATCATCCCAGTCCTTCTCTGCAGCAAAAGAATGTAACATCTATGCCAATTAGCCAGAAAATGCCAAAGGAAAAGAGAATAAGAGCTTAAGGCAAGTGTATCCATGGTCCAACCAGTGATTGAAGGCAGTGTTGCACTTTTTCCTCGAACATTTAGATGGCGTCTAGATTTCAGCTCTCCTCCATCTACAACTTCACATTTCACTGAATCTTCAGTCTTGGACTTCACCAGCAAAGACATCATACCACCTACAACATAAATCAAAATTCATCAATTCATATAAAACACAACAAGACCTCTTTCCTGTACTGAAAGTTTGTTTGAGTGCAGATAAAGATGTATAATTAAATGATTTGGTTGTTAAGTATAGCTATTTCTTAACCAACACATTTCATATCAGCAATTAAACTTTGATTGAAAAGGAAAAATCAGGTCATCGTACCATCAACAAGAAGCATATCACCCACTTCTACATCATTAATGAAATCATCGTAGTTAACACTAACACAATCAGCAGTCCCAACCCCTCTACGAATTGTAAAAGTGAATTCCTGTCCAGGTGATAATGTGATTGGTTGAGGCAAGTCTCCGCTCCTAACTTCAGGACCCTGACAACATAAACAATCCATGTAACCAAGACAACAAAAAAGATAGTTGAAGTAAGAGAGTTTTGTAGCTAGTTGTGTTTCATATAAAGCCTTATATAAAATTTTCATTATTTTTCCACTCTGGGTGCAACTTTACGGCAACACATGTAAAGTCCCTGAAAATGTGCCGCATAGCCATATCTGGGATTGATAACTGAACGTACCTTGGTGTCAAGCATGATAGCAATAACGTTGTCCTTGGACTGAGCATTATATTCTTTAACCAAGTCAATAACTTTTTGATGCGATGCATGGTCTCCATGAGACATATTCAGGCGAGCAACATTCATTCCAGCCTCAGCCAGTTTCCATATCATCTCCCTTGTATTGGTCGAAGGACCAATGGTGCACACAATCTTAGTCTTACGTCTAACTGTAGGCTTCGACCACATACCCATGGACGTGTCATCCCGAACTTGCTCTCTCTAACATAACAATAAATAAACAAAAGAATTGTAAACAATCAACTCTCCATAAGTTAAAATTATCCCTTTCACCATTTACCATTCTCGTATCGGAATGTCTCGGTACTAGAGTAAAATGTAGTACAGCAAACAAGTAACCACTTACCATCCGTTAAGCAATTCTCTTGCTTAACCAAAATAATCCAAAAACTTCTACGAAAATAAAGCAGTTTACTCATTTGGTTACTAAACGAATGACATAAGAGCAAACTCAACATCCAAAATTAAGAGAATCAAGCAGTAGAAATCACCACCAACCTTCGGTACATCTTCGGGAGTGACAGGGATGACTTCCGGCTCGGCACGAGTCGAGCTCTTAGCCACCACAATGTGAGAGCTTCTACGAGCAGTAGAGAAGCTCTTGTTTTTCCTCTCCTTCGTCGTCTTCTGTACCTCCACCAGCACATTCGACACAAAACTTGAAGCTTTAAGCTTATCGGTTCTCTCAAGCCCAGAGCCGGAACCAAGCAATGAGCCGTGAATGGATCTGGTAGCCACCACTTGAGCCATTGGAGAAGGTTTGTTTGATCAAATAGAAGAAGAAAGGAACTTTCTTTTTTTCTTTTTGAGAAAAAGAAAGGAACTTCCCTTTTAATGGCTTAAATTTAAGGAGACTGAGGAAGAACAACGGAGGCTTTAGCCAAGTTATAGAGATCGCCGCCAATTTGGCGGAAATTGCAAGAGTCTCGCTTAGTTCGTATCGAAGAAATGGTACGTTTTCTGATTTTGGCTGCTTCAGTTCAAAAACAGCTGGAGGTTTGGTTGATTGATAGTGTTCTTCAAACTCTGTCGTTTCGCCACACCATAAAACGAGGCCGTTCTAAAAACTGTGATTTTGCTGGGCTGATATCTGGTAGGAAACTGGGCTGCAGGCTTTTGGATTCACACGGCCCATGGAAATAAGATTCCTCCAGTTAGACAACGCCACGTCATGAATTCTATGAAGGAATATGGTGTTGAGCAGTTGGCAATCTTTTCCCACTTCATTCAAATATCATTCGCAAGAGCGCGGGCAATTATTTATTCAAATTCTCGCCTCCGTAACCGTTTCGACTCTAGAATCTCCGAATTGCTCTCTCTCTCTCTCTCTTTCTGCCTTCTTCTCCGAAACTCTTCATAGGAGGTGAGATGTCCATGAAACGGATACGCAAGGTGTTTCTATGATCTGCTCCGGACTTAAACGTCTCCGGCGAGGATGAGGCGGGAGTCGGATCTGCTACCACAAAGGAGAGCAGTGTCTAGGTATGTACCGATTACCGATCTCTGTAAGGATCTGTTTGCTTTACGCGAAAATTAGGTTAAAAATCCTGACGAAGCCAGAAATTGGTTAGTTTTTTTTTTTAATGATAGCCGATGATAGATTAAATTTTTTAGGCGATGATAAGGAATTGAGATAAGTATTTAAGCAAGAATGTAAATGAAACACCGTGTGATTTGATACCATTAAATGGATTAATCAGTACCTCAAAATGATCATAACTTAGTTTTGAATGATGATGTGTATTTTTCCCTCAAAATATATGGCGTTTAGGTTTCCTAGTTTTAGTCGTGATGGTTTGGGTATTATCTGTTCATTCCTCATGTTCAACTGAAGGTTTGGTGTTTCTTACTATGCCAATCGAGCCTTCCTTAAATGATATTCCTCAACAGATGGGAGTATCTTTCGGGTTTCAAGTCTGCGATTACATGTAGTCATAATCGAGTCGTTGTTTCACTTCTTGAAGTTCTGCAGAATTTATCTATATTCACTTTTCTGCTGGATCATCGCTACTGCTTCTGCTTTTCAGTTTTCTATTTATCCTACTGTTGTTAATAACATTTGTCATGTGAAATTTCAGTGAAACTTCCACCGTGGATGACTGGAAAATGACCCGACTGGTTCTGACTTTACTTCGGAATATTATCGTCATTCAAGACATTTTTCTCTACCCAAGGTTGCTCAATTTGTTGCTTCTTTTCAATATCACAGGTTCTTGAATTCCAAGGTGAGATACAGAGGTATCTTCAAATCTTGTGTTATACATTTTGTGATGCATATAATGACGGAATCTTGTGCCCCTGATTTATTCCCTTTGCTTCGGTTTGATATTTTATTTACCTTCTATTATCTTTCATTGCGTGTTGCTGCCAATAACTCTTAAGAGCAATACCTTGAGAGATTATCTAGTTGTTAAGTACTGCAAGATATAACATGTTCTAGTTAAACTTGTGCATATGGTAAAAATTGGTAATCTGGCTGTTTTGAAATTTAGAAGGATCTCTTGATTCTCTGGGATGTCATGCTCTCTTGCTTTTTCTTGTGATATTAGTACTTCAGACTAAAATATAAACTTGATGAACTATACTTGGTTCATGATTGGTTTAGCTTCCGTTAGCCAATAACTTGTGGTTTGACAGAGAGGATCTGTTTTACCCCCAAATGCTTAATAAGAAAATAAAATATATTTCATGCTTTGGCATTTTTATTTAAACAGATATATCGCAAGAAGCTCATAATTACAAGTATCTGTCTGATGGGAGTTGTATTATGAAAATTATGGTAAATCTCTGCAGAGTTAAATACTCCCTCCCCTGGTATTCTCTTTTTTCTTGATATTTCATACATGCTCACATACCATTTGCAGAAGAAGGAATCAGAATTTATATCACATGTACTTCCATGCAGATTCGCTTTCTAGGTTTGGTACTTAAGTATTAACAGAAAACTCAAAGGAACCTAAAAAGCTCATATCCTGCTTTATAAAATCTTTTATATTCTGACCGATAAAGGAATGATCTCTCTCATCCCTCTTGAATCTCATCAAAACTTTTGACACTCACAAACAGCCAAAAAGGTTCTTCCGTTGTTTCCAGGTCCTTTCTAATTTAGATATTCTGACACGCATCTTTCAGTCGGTTGCGGGACTTTGGTAACTCTTAAATGGTTCTAAAGTCTTTCTCCAGTCAGGAAAGAGCAAGCATCCTGTCAACTATAAGATTTTGCATGACATGATATTGTTAACACTCACCATTATGTTCTAGCTTTGTGGCACGTAAAATATACCGACTTTTTCAGAAAAAACAACCAAAGTCTAAACTTAGTGATTATTAAATATAAGTCGTGCATTTGTAAAGCAATACCCTTTTAAGATGTGTTTATAATTTAATGTGTGATGTATCATATTTTCAAAAATTAGCGCAAGCATTTCTGCATTCACAACACCAACCATCGAGGACTCCAAGTGAGCTTCTTAATGCATATTGCATTCTATTACTTTCTCTGAATAAATTGTTTGAACATCAATGTATAGAGATATTTCGTTTTCTGTCTATGAATTCGCTTTCGTTCTTGTCAGTGTTCTTGAGATATGCCATGTCTTAACATTCTTCTGGTAACGGATTGTATATGAAATCTTTTTGGCCTCTGTTCAACACTAAATCAAATTAAGTTAAGATTATTGGATTTAGACTCGGCTAAACTCTAAATTTTGCTGAAATGTCTCAACATTTTCTCCATACCTTCCAGTTGACTTTGCAAGGATCAGTTGTTAGTCCTCATCTACTTCGCAAGTCTTTGCGAGATCATGCTGGTGGGTTCCATCTTTTAGTAACCCTCAGAGGATGCCACGATAACATGCCTACATATTGTTGATTCCAAGCCAGCCTTGGTTCACATCGGATTGTTATAAATTAAGCCACAGTGACTTAAGGGTTATACTATTTGCATGAGAACATTAGATACATTTGAGTCCTGGGAAGTAGTTCTAGTTCTTTCAGAAGTGTATGAAACATGGTGAGTTTCATTGCTTTCTATATTGCCTGTAAATGCATCTTTTTTTTTTTGAACGGTGTTTAGATGCTAAATTAATGCTACCAAATATGAACTGTCGTATCATTATGATATTGATTTTCTCTGTTGGAAAAGATAAATGACTCGAGTCCTATATTCTTTTGGTACCAGGTTCAAACACCATAAACGATGCAGCAATATCATTTCAAATTCACTAGAAGCTGATACTTCTTTCGCAGCTGCCTAAGTTCCGACTTGGGCTAACTTTTCTACGTCAGAAGTCTGAAGCTCACGTGCAGTTGAAAGCTGTGGAAACGAGAGACTTTCTTGTCTGCCCAAGTTTCACTTGCACTTCATTTTCATCTTAGTAGTGAATATACGAATAATCCATCAAGCTTATTGTTAACGGATTCGCCTTGTAGTCAGGAAAGCGAGGAAGCTATTTCCACCAGCAAAAGAGAAAAGTCACAGAAATATTCAACAAGCCGAATCAACTGATGACAATTCAACTAAAGGAGATGATGTTGCAGGAAGGTATATTCTCTTTATCCTGACTTTGTTCCACAATGAATTCCTTCCAATTTGGTGGCGAATAATAATATGAACGCAGTTATAATCGTCTATTTTTATCTAGCGGTGGAGGCACCCATTCCATTATATCACTTCTGTCCCAACTGCTTTAAATTTTGACGGGCCATCAAGAAGTTTGAAGGCCATAGGCCTTCGCTTTAGTGTTTTATTATTTAAAACGGCAAGGTATTAGACATTGCACAATAATAACAACTAGACGGTCCGACATGACGGAATTTATCGCATAAATTTCATCGAGAGCACATCTAAAGAAACCAAATGAAATATGGCTTAGGGCAACTATTCTTCTGTTTTCCTTAACTAAAATTTCTATTCTGTCTTGTCTTATCTCATCCTACGGCTTAGAACCAATTTGATTAAAAACTCGCTTAGTTTTATTATTATTTTAGAACTCTTTTGGTCATCAAATTTTATATAAAGGTATCTTGTGTTAAGATTTTCTATTAAACTTATTTAACAATAGAAACTATTTTTAAAACAAACAAATAATTGCAAATTAGTAGATATATATTTTTAAACTCTGATTAAATGCATGTCGCTTTGCTTCTGTTTTATGCTGAATATTCTTTTTCATTTTAGTTGTTATTGTTGATCACTTAATTCAAAATTTTTAAATATTTTAATTTAATCTTCACAAAAAAATTATTATCAAACATGTATCTGTAACGCATGACTTTTTAAAAACATATATTTTCAAATATATAAATTAGAGCATTTATAGATTTTTAATCAAACATTTTTTCTTTATTAGATTTTAAAATAAAATTTAAAATAAAAAACATTAATATAGTTTGTTTTTCAAATTAACAAATTGGAACATTCGTGTGATTTATATTTTTAGTTTAAACTTGTTAAATCATAAAAATAAATTTAGTTTTATGTCAACTTGATTTTGTTGCTCATTAGAAAATAATATTACAGATTAGCAAATAAAAATATTATATTTTGTTTTTCGTTGTTATTATTCTGGTATTCGTTTCTGAAAATTTCATAATTTATTAAGATATAAATTTCCATAATTCATAAAAAAAAATTCTCATCAAATATTAGTATGTAACTTCAAGTTATAAACTTATAATTTAAAACATATATTCTAATGAACTATAAATGTCATTTCTTATTAATAGATTAATTAGTTATCTAAGTATGATCTATTTTGTTAATAATGAAATTGACTTATGTTTATAAAAAAAACATTATACTTTTTTGACATTCACAAATTATAGATCAAAAAATAAATCAAAAGAAAAGTTGAAATTTTTTAATAAAATATTTTCGTTGTTAGAATTTGAATTAAAAAAGAAAAATAATTCAATAATAAAATAAAAATTAAAAAACAATAATATAGCTTTTAGACTTACCAAATAGGAATTTTCTTGTGACTTTTCTGTTTTGATAAAACTTATTTAATTATAAAAATTCAAGTTGCCTTCAGTATTGTTTTTAATTTTGTTGCTAATATTGAGCCTTCCAATTTTGAAATTTTCTTTTATTGTTTTTACATGTGAATTTTTATAATTGTTTAAAATAATTTATGAAACATGAATATGTAACTTGAAGTTAAAATTCTTTTTTAAAAAGAACAGAACATATATTCCCAAAATAAATAAATTAGAACAAATCTTACTTTTTATTGATTTAAGAGTCAAATCATTAAATTAGAATTACTGTTACTTTTATTAATAGATTAATTAAATATCTATTTTTGTTAAAAATGAAATTAAAATATTTATAAAGAATAAAAGGCAGTAAGATTATAGCTTTTTTATATTAATGAATCAAAAAAATCAAACATAAAAGCTTAAATATCCTAATCAAATATTTTCGCTAAATTTTAAAAAGAAATCAATAAATCAGTAATTAAACTTAAATTAAACACCAATAATATAGTTTGTTTTTAAAATTATCAAATATATGTGTTCAAATGATTTTTCATATTTAATTTATACTTGTAAAAAACCATAAATATAATTTTCAATTTCCGTTTACTTTTACTTTTACGTCAACTTGGTTTTGTTGCTAAGTAGATAATAATATTATATTATTTTACGTTACCAATAAGAATAATGCCCATTCTAAATCCATTATTAATATTGTCAAAAAAAATCGGTTATTAATGTTTATTATATTCCATTAAAATTATTTCAAAAATTAAAGAACATTCAAGAAATA
>JAOTIZ010000006.1:36568042-36584929 GCA_027123425.1 Erythroxylum panamense | reverse complement strand
CAATCTCCAATGAGTGGACCGATCGGCCCCCAAGTCGTCTTGATCGGGTCCGGGCCCAGAATGGCCGACCCGACCAAAACTAATAGTCTTCTATAAGTAAATAGCTATTTTTTTGTTTTATCATTAAAATTAATATTTACTAAATAGTTGTAATGTAAGATGTACTTATTAATTTTGGCAAAATTTCAAATATTCTAAAAGAATGAATTCTATTATCCTTTGATAAATTTAAAAATTTTCAAGTTTAATTATTTTGTATTTTGTATTCTATATTTATTAATATTAATAAAGAAATTATAAAACTATTATTAATATTAAATAATTAGAATAGTTCCTATCAAGTTAACAATGAATCAAGAATATGATAAAAACAAAACAAAAACATTATTTTCTACTTGTAAATTAGTAAGACAAAAAATCAAAAAAATTTGTAAACAAAATAAAAAACGTAACAAATCAAACCATAAAGTTTGGTACTACTTATAGGCCCAATCAAGTCTTTCGCGACTTATCATTTCTTTCAGAAAAAGAATAAGCTATAAAAAGTTATTTCAAAACTTGGTGCACAAGCAAGTTATTTTTCTGCAGGGTAGTATCTCACAATACTTTGTTGTTAGTGTTCGAAACTTTAAATGAATGAACAGGGCCTGAAAATGTTGACTCAAAGTGTAGTGTCCTTGATTAAAGAATGGCAATGTGATGGTGCGAGTTTTAGAAAACTCACTAGAAACCATGTATTTCGGAATTGATCGAAGAAGTACGAATACGTCAGTGTGATAAAGGAACATCTTTGGAAAGTGCTTAGTGAAGCAACTTTTCAGTTAGGTGACCACATAAGTTCCATTAACAATGAAGTTTTTTATCGACCTTCGACTTGTGCAGATAAACCAAGTAAGGCGTTCAACCAAGGTTCATGAGAATTTACTTATGGACGCGTATGTTGCCGGAGGAAACGAAAAGAGACAGCAGCACCAACTGATGATTGAGGCATACTAAAGTAAAGACTGCTACGAGATTACAAATACAAAAGTAATTATAAGAATAAGTGCTACAATTGAGCTAGAGTTCGTATTTTGTTTTATGAGACAAATCTCATTGATGGTTTTTATTAATGTTGATTACTGTATATACTTTTAAGTTCAAAAGTATAGAGGTCGAAAAATATAGAGAAAGTCGAATGATTATATGATATAATAGACCTATCACAATTTAATACGAGCAACTTATCAAAGTATAGAAATGTTTAAAGGCTTAAAACTTGTGATGGCTTGTTCAGTATGGAAGTAACGCCATCGTAGCAATTACTCCTTACTAACCAAAAGTTCTGTTGGGCTTTTTCTTGACTCTTTAAAAAGGACCTAATTAGTAGTTGCCAACTCGGGATTATGTCTTTAAAAAAAAATCGAATCGTTCTGTATTATAAACCGTATATAGTAGGCCTATCACGATACAGTTCTAACAGTTTAAAACTCAAACTTTAACAAATATTTTAACCATTAACCTCCAAAACATTTCGATTCATTAATCCAGCCCCAAATGCATTTATATTAAACTAGATTACTATCTGCTCAAAAATACGCTTCGACCATGATTGTCAGTTTCATAAATATGGACACTGGGAAGTGGGAAGGCTTGGATGTGTTTCGACGAGACGCTGTGCAAGGCAAATTTTTAGGCACAACCCTGCCTCATCTCTATCTCCGGCCTAAACCCACTCAGCAAATTTTTATGAAGGTTAAGCACGTTCGAGAATTTTCTAGGCGTTCTATGAGTTTGGGCCGGGTTTGGTGTGAGATGATAACCTTAGTCCATGTTTGTTCTTCATCAACGGGCTTTAGCAAAACTGGGTATGTAACTCATGCCTAGTTTCATTTACATATTTTGAAGAATGAGAAATAAGGTTGTCAACGAGTTTGGACTTGTGCAGACGCGTATGTTGCTTAGAGGAAAAGAAAAGAGATAGCCGCAGCAACTAACGGATTGAGGCATACTAAAGACTGCTACGAGATTGCAAATACAAGACTAAAGTAATTATAAGAAGTGCCACAATTGAGCTAGAGTTTGTAATTTGTTTTAAGAGACAAATCTCATTGATGGTTTGTATTAATGTTGATTTACTGTATATTTAGGAGGCCAGTTAAAAGCACTGTTTAAGTGCAAAAGTATAGAGTTGTATAAACTCCTAAAACTTTGTCATTATTGGTTGCTCAACCTCGAAATGAAATTACTCTTCACCAAGCAAAATTTAAGTAATGAACATAAGTCGAAAAATATCAAGAAAGTCGAATGATTATATGATAATTAAGACCTATCACAATTCAATTCAATATCAACAATTTAATACTACACTTTATCAAAATTTAAAAGTATAGAAATGTTTAAACACTTTAAACTTGTCATGGCTTGTTCAGTATGGAAATAAGGGCATCGTAGCAATTACTCTTCACTAACCAAAAGTTCTGTTGGGCTTTTTCTTGACTCATTTATAAGGAAGATTAAACTCAAATTCTCGGGTAATTTAAGAAATGGAAATATTTTAAAGAGGGTCTTACTAGTAGTTGCCAACTCGGGAATATCAAACTAATTTTAATCAGTGTTTTAAAAAAATAAACCGAATCGATCTATATTATAAACCGTATATAGTATACCTATCACGATACAATTCTAACAGTTTAAAACTCAAACTTTAACAAATATTTTAACCATTAACCTCCCAAACATTTCGATTCATTAATCCAGCCCTTAAAACTCAAAACTTTAAAAAATATTTTAACCATTAACCTCCCAAACATTTCGATTCATTAATCCAGCCCCAAAGTATTTGGACGAGACGCTGTACAAGGCAAATAGATTACTATTGCTAAAAGATACGATTCGACCATGATTGTCCGTTTCATAAATCTGGACATTGTGAAGGCTTGAAAGTATTTGGACGAGACGCTGTACAAGGCAAATTTTTAGGCCCAACCTTGCCTCATTTCTGTCTCCGGCCTAAACCCGCTCAGCAAATTTTTATGAAGGTTATGCACGTTCAAGAAATTTCTAAGCTTTCTATAAGTTTGGGCCGGGTTGGGTGTGAGATGATAACCTTAGTCCATGTTTGTTCATCATCAATGGGCTTTAGCAAAACTGGGTATGCAACTCGTGCCTAGTTTCATTTATATATTCTGAAGAATTGAGAAATAAGGTTGTCAACGAGTTGATCTCAAAACATAATTTTTTCAGACAAAAAAAGTTGTTTAGATTCAGGTGTCAACTTAGAACTTGGCCTAGAAACTCCATAAATCCCGTAATGAGAACCGCTCATCCAAATTTTGATTAAAATGGGAATCATAATGTGAACAAAAGGCGTCTTGGTGACGGGTCAGTTAAATGTTGTCCACTTTCCTTGTTAGTCTTTTTAGAGAATCCAAAATGGAAAGTAGCTAAATAGTTGAAGAACTGGTAAAAGTACCTGTGGCAACTCCTTGATCCAAGGACATGAGCTTAGTTTTGCAAACTCTCGAAAATCTGAAATTGCAAAGCAGTAAAGTTATCTTATTGCCGATAAATATTGAAGCAAAGTAAACGGGATAATTCACAAACAACGCCACGTCTTCATCGAAATCATGATGAAAATTACACTTCTAACTGGACTCAAACCAAAAATACTAGTCTTAATCAAGCCCAGAACGGATCCAGATTATGCCATAGTCTGACTACATAGTAATTTGTAATTTGTAGACCGGCAGACATGTATTCTGATGGTTAAGATGTAAACATATTTAAATGCACAATATAAGTGCACAAAACCGTAACGGTTGATCAATAGGCTTTCTTTTTATCCTCTAAATGAACGCAAATATGCAATAGGTAAAGCTGCGTCTTTTAACATTTAAACCAAAAATGATCAGCAAAATTATTTTCAAAGGAAAAGTTTACGTAATAAACAATTAGTGGACATAATTGGCCATTAATGCTATACACGATAAAATCAATATTTTGATAAAATATATTTTTTTGTCTAATGGAAGCCATCAAATAATAAACATGTAGCTGTTCAGCCATTTCAAATTCTCATTGTGGATTTCCACAGTGACGATAAAGGTCAGAGAATCAGAAGAAAAAAAAAAGATTATAACAATAAAAAACACATAATATGATACCGGTGTTTCAACCAAAAGGACACCAAACATACGGAACATTCCACTAATTGCAGAAACTGCTTAAATATTTCCTAGCTTTGTCAATGAAGCATATCGAAGTAATTGCAGGTGGTATATTCCTTTTTCTCACATATTCATTGGACTGCAAACAAATGTGAAGATTTGAGAGGAAACAGGAATATACCATATGTATTTATATCATCTTGTTCCATGCAGTTAATGATGCAAATCCCTAAGCGTCATAGTGCCCGCTAAAACAATGATATCCGTATTATTCTCTATCTCTAAATCGAATCTTTTATTTGGTGTCTGTCAGATGGGGAGAGAATACTACAAAGTGGACTTCTAATTCATTATTAAGTTGGTTAATATCTTTCTTGATGGTTTACTGTTTTCCTCTCTGAATTCATCTTGAAAAGGCAGGAATGTGTGGTTTGTTTAAGAACATGGAGTTCAAAGTCCAGTCAGTAACTTCAACAGATCACAAATACAACGACTTACAATATTCTCTCATGAATTATTTGGGAATGAAGTAAGAAGTCTCCCCATAGGCTTTCATGATTGAGCAGGTATTCTCCATGGGTGGAAAACAAATACAAAGGAATGAGAGGACATCAACGAACATGACCTTGTTTCTTATTAAAATGTTACTACACATCCAAAAGCACAAAGAATAGACGTGCCAGTATACTTGTGTGACAGAACAATTAAACCAGATTTATTTCATTCAAGAAGATTGCATCATCTAAACTTTCAGAAATCAAAAGGCAAAGGCTTCCATACTCGATGAAAAGTCGAAATCTCACAGACAAATTCCATAGCATAATCATATGTTAGAATAAAAAAAGACTTTCCAACTTATGCTAAGAATTGTAATCAAACCGGTACCATTGGATATCTCACTGAAAACATTCCTCAGAGAGAGTCGCAACGCCTACTACAGTTCCTTGGAAAGGTAAACCCTAAACTGAGGCTCGAAGCTCGGATTCTTCGAAAAAGGAATAGCTACGAAGACAAAGCCAATCCAGAAATAACATTTCTCACACACAATATACGAACAAAGGCAAAGAACAAAGCGCAAAGATAGAGCCAAACTCACCGAACTACGGAGTCGAGTCTGTATCTCGCAGAAGCAAATCATTAACAGCCAATCCAAAGCACTCAACAACCTTACCGCCCCTCGTCGATTCCGTGCATTTCGACGGTTACTGAGACCGTGTTCTTAACTACTCTAAGTTCGAAAGAGCGGTTACAGTCTCAGTAACCGTCGAAATGCACTGCCTGAAAAACCGAAGCAAAGCAACGAATCACTCCGCCTGAACCGCAGGAATCTACACCACAAAGATCAGCTCCAGTAGTCCATCAACTTGCAATCACTCTCCTATGCTATTGATAACTAACTCTAGAAAGGTTCTACAACACTCATGAAGCCTCTAAACCAGAGAATCTCTCTCTCTCACCCATATTCGCTCCTTTTCCTGATTTATAAGAAGTGGGCGAACGAGAATTCGTTTTAAATTTGAATTTCCCTCCTAGTTAAAGTTCTGAAGCGGCGTCGTTTGTCTCTGGCCAATCAGATCCCGCGGAACGATCGTATCTTGTCATTTTGATTTGCCGGCCTTTCAATTGGTGCCTTGGTATTATCATATTTACTACTCTGTCATTATAAAGCTTCCCAATTTGAAAATCTTGAAATTAACAAATCAAATCTAAATTAATTAAATTTCGAATTGATTTCAGCAATGTTATTTTGGTGTGACCTAATTGTTAAAAAAAAAGTAACGATAATTTTATTAATAAAATAACTTGAATATAAAATTCAAAACACCGAAATAATTAAAAAACAAAAATAGAAGAACGAAACTTAAAACTCAGACGCATATTACACTTAAGACACACACTTTTTTTATCTTTTTAGGTGGTGATTCAATAAAATAGTACTATTGCCTATTTATAGACATACTACACTGACCTTGCATGCCATTTGTTGCAAGTTGCTGGAAAACTCTAGACTACTTAAGTTGTCAATTTGCACGATGATGTTTTCATATTTTTTTCCTACAAATCTAGAATTTTCTATAAATCTAAAGTTTTATATTCTAATATCTAAAATTAGTTGCTGATTTCTAATACTAATGTTTTAGACTACCAACCTAACTTATTATCATTTCTAATCATAATTCTTGGAGCCAAGTTTAATTACGAGTTAACTTTTAGTAATAACGATATTTATGTTATTTTAAAGATTCTTATTTGACTTTATTCGATCCGAAACTCCTACTTAGACAAACTTTTTTTAATCGAATTAGTCGTAATAATATTTTCAAACTCAAATTATATTGGATTTAACCTAATGTTAATTGGCTTCAAATCAAATATGAAGATTGTGTCTAGATCAACTTAATTTGGTGTCAAATTAAAGTCAAATATTATAATTAAAATTGATTGAATTTTAGATCGTGTTATATCTTAAATTTCACAATATAGTTAAAAGCAACTTGAATAAATTTATTAAAATAGTATTGTTTGTTCAATTTTAACAAAAACATCATCATTTTATTATATAATTAAAATAGCGTCATTTGACTCAAACATAATCAAAATTTAAAATATCATTCTATTGGCAACATTAGAATGTTGGAGAAAACAATGTAAAAAATGACCAAGTAAGTCAAAATTTGTATGTTCATCCACCTCATCCAAGCTAATTAAGCTATCTAGGTGACATTGTAGAATTACTACACGCAGCAAGAGACGATGGTTGAACAGTACTACTAGTTGTGAAGGAGCTGAACTGATTGAACTCTCTCTTCATGGCCTTGTACACATGTTCCAATCCTTCCTCAACCAACTCAAGAACAGTTTGTGGCATTGGTGGTGTGTTGATCTCCACTGATCCTTCTAACATTTTCACAACTTCCCCCATTGATGGTCTCACAAAAACATCATCTTGAATACACCAGAAAGCAACCTCAAGTGCTCGTGTTAGCTCTTCTTCTACTACTGCACCTCCAAGCCTTCTATCCACAGCTTTGATTGGGGTCCCATTTTTCATCTCCTGGAAAAAAAAAGGACTAATTATGTTAATATACACACGTTGAGACCTTCGAAAATGTAAAAAATGTAACCATACGGGCTTTTCTTATATTTTTATAAACAGGCAATAGATTAAAAATATATTTAACCTTTTAAGATCTTTTTCAATTAAATGTAACTTTTTAGAATTAATTTAGTGATTAACTTTTTAAATTTTGTACAAATTAAATCAAATATTGTTTTTGCTAATAAAGTTAATAAATAAACATTAACGCAATATTTGAAAGATACATAAGCAAAAACAATCTTAATTTATACAAATTTAAAAATATTTATCACTAAATTTTAAATTTTTAAATAGTTTGACACTAAATTAAAAAATAATAATCAAAATAAATGTGATATAAACATAAAAAAAAACTAATCAAATATTACCAATACGATAATTCAACTTAATTCTTATGCCCCAACCAAATTAATTAAATTTGACTTAAAGCTCGGTTTATATTTAAGAGATTAGTTGAATCATTTTATATATATTGTGTAATTTTTTAATCGGTACAAATATAACATTTATATTGTATATTTATATTATTATTTTTAAATAAAATACCAGAAAAATAATTTTTTTTAAAATGAAAAATTAACATATATTTTGTCAAAAAAAATTAAAAATTAAAAATTATAAAGGAGATTTAATGTATACCTTAAAAGCCCACCCGGGGTAAAAGAAATTTTCAGCGTTAAAAGACATGTCGAGGTTTCTTCTGCCACCAATGATCTCCAGAAGAAGCATTCCATAGCTGTAAACATCAGCTTTCACTGTTATAGGCCTGTTGCTAACCCATTCAGGAGCTAAATAGCCTCTAGTGCCTCTAACCATAGTGACCACTTGTGAGTGTTCTCTTCCCATCAACTTAGCTAGCCCAAAATCTGAAATTTTTGGACAGAAATTCTCGTCTAACAGAATGTTTTCAGGTTTTATGTCGCAGTGGATGATCCGATCCCTGCACTGTTCGTGGAAGTACGCAATCCCTTGAGCAGCAGCAAGAGCTATGTTGAAGCGAGTCGACCAATCCAGGAGTCTATCTCTGCTGTTGTATGATGGGAAGATCCACTTGTCCAATGAGCCATTTTTCATGAACTCGTAAACAAGAAGACTTCCAATGCAACATTTTTAATAGAAAAAAGATAGAGTTAGGACTATGTCATAAGAATTAAAGCATGTCAAGTTGAAAAGTATATATTATACAACGCTTCTTATTTTGTGAGAGCCTGAGGAGGGTTATCGATATAATACAGTCTTCTCCTTATATTTTTTACAAAGAAATTATTTTCACGATTTGAACATATGATTTTTTCGTTACAAAAAATAATTGACTAATTATATAAAACTAATATTTAGAAGAATTAGGTAGCTTTTTGTCTTTGCCTACATGATTTTTAAGTTTATTGTGATAAGTACATTAGTTGTTATATATTCATATTTTTATTTAACAATAAAAATCATATAAAGACACTAAATAATTTCTCAACAAAATATTAATAAAATTAATTTTTAAATTGCCTTAACTAAAATTTAAATATTTAATTAACCAAATTAAATCTTTACTAGTAGTATTCAATAGGTTAAGTTTGGATTGTTTGAACTTGAGCTAGGAGACCGGTCCAAAACGATCTGAACTCCATTTCCATGGCCCAAGATCGGTTCGAGCGTGCTCGGGCCATGCCAATTGGCCGAACATAAACGAAAGCAAAAAACTTTAAAAGGATTTACAGCTAAAGATTGAAACTTGTTAAGCTCACCGGTGTGATCCCTCGGAGCAGTAGCCACATAAACGAACCAAATTCAAGTGGTGCATAGAGCCTATAATGTTCACTTCAGTAATAAATTCCCTCTCTCCATGTGGTAAGACCTTGTCAAGTTTCTTTACAGCTATCAAAGTTCCATCCGCTAAGCTTCCTTTATACACACTCCCAAATCCTCCTATCAAAACAGTATTAGCAAAAGCTTAGTTAGGCCAGTCCTCTGTTTCTACACAAAACACGGTGACGATATACACATGAAGTTTATTACCTGTTCCAAGAAGCTGGGAGAAATTCCAGGTACGTATATGCAGGTCACGGTAGCTAAAATTTATTGGAGAACCAGAAAGAATCAAGGCACTTTCCATAGCTCTCTTCAGAGATCTCCTCCTATGGACATTGTAGTATAATAATAAACAGAGTAGCCCAATGAGAACCGCCATGCTCAATGCTATAGGAAGCACCACAACCTTCTCACGAGTAGTATCAGAATCTTTGTCAGAAACCCTTTTGCCAGATCCTGAAACCATAGTCTCATTCGAGTTTGATCTAACCTTGACGAATAAGGTAGAACTAGTGTCCTCGTATCCACCAAAATCCAGACTTCTCAATACCCAACAGTAAGGATTCTCATCAACAAGCCCGTAAACGGAAGCCACACACTCACAATCTGATAAACAAGCGTCGCCACACTTTGTCACTGTAGGAATATCACTGTAATTTGCTATAATCGAAAGTTCTGAGAAATAGTAATTTGTTTGTTGCACAGGTTCAATCCTCAAACCCGAGCTATCGTTTTCATTTCCAGGACCACATTTTCCTACCGATGATGAATTCTGTGAGCACCGCAAATCTGTTCCTAGTTTGGAAGTACCAGGCAGACAGGTACATGAAGCATTAGTCTTGCTTCTGTCCAGATTACAAACACCATTCCCACAAATTCCTGCAATATCGCAAGGATTTGAAACTGCAGCCCATTCAGGAACCCATTGACGAGATCCATTCACGTCATTGTCCCATCTGTACAAACGTATATTCCCATTAGTCTCAAGTATCAATCTTCTAAGAACTGACGACTTGGTCGAACGATTAGTAGCAGAAGCCAATCCATCATCATCAGCATCATTTTTGTACACATAAACAGCTCCATTTGACGACTCACCATACACAATCCCAAAGCTTCCTGCTTCGTCCAACACTGCAACTACATCACCGGTAACGTTTGAAATGTCTGGTCCATTCCAGTAGGAATAGTTATTGTACGCTTCAGGTGAACTATAATCAGACGGCTCAGGCAGGTTATAGGTTAGTGCGAGGCTTAGCGAAGTGGGCTGTTGCAGCATCTTGAGAGAGTAATACCCACCGTGAAGAGGTGATGTTGCTGATGTCAGTTCGAGAGACACTGTCAAAGGTTGGTTTGGTAGGAGTGTGTCCGATGGATGTAAAAAGCTTTGCCAAGCAGGTTGGTTCGTTCTGGTGTACAGTATGAAGTTGCCGGATTCCTCCATGACGGCGGTTTCCACGCCCGCTCCGGTGGTGTTTGAAGACCATACGGTGGCACTCCGATCAACAAGGAGGAGGTCGCCGGTGGTGTCTAGCTCCAGGAACGCATCCTTGGTTACCGGAGAGTTTCTATTTAGATGACACCATTGAGGAAAAAGCAAAGGGTTGGCTTAATGAAATTGAGCATCATATTACCTGCGAGAGCTTGTGTAAAGAATAAAGACAGGAACATGGTTTTGATTTCTTTTTCTGTTGTTGTTAATATTGTAAAACTATAAATTCAGTATTAGTACCCAAACTTACTTAAAATTGGTGGTTTTGCCCAAAATAGACTTGTAATTCATAATGAAACATAAAACTCATAGGAACAAACCTGTTAGCTGACCAAACCACGGTTTGGTCTCCAGGAAGATCAGCAAACCAAATTGCAAGTTGAAACCGGTCCTTCGCGTCTGCTTTAGTGAAACCAACGCGAAGGTCCGATTGTTCGAAACCAGTGCTCGGATTTCACTAGCCAAAAGTCTCGAACCCAAACCAAACTGGCTAGCCATGTAGCCTTGTACTAGACCAGTTAAGACCAAGCCGAACAGGACCAAGTTAGTAGAAGCAGCCATGTGAGAGATATCAACTAGGCAGTGAACCAAATTATTGCCAAAGACAATATGAGGCAATGCGCTTGCCTTATATAATGCAAGTGAGAAAAGAGCTCAAGAAAAGTTTGAAGATCGTAACACGTAATACAGTGGTTGGTGAGCTACAACTTTGAAAAAGAAACAGGAGATCGAGTGGTCGGCTTCAGAGATTAGGGAAAGTGGTTTTGTAGTAAGGCACGTCTATGGTGAGAGTTATTTTCAACCGAACTACACCGGCCGTGAGAAAAAAAATTCAATTTCGATTCAACTCGATCCGCAATCAATGAATAAAAATATATATTTGCTCGAATTCGGATTCGGACTCAGAGCTTAAAATTTTGTTTAAAGTCTTAGTGTCATTACTTATCCTTGTGTCACAACGTTAATCAATTTGTTTTACTGAGTTATGTGTGCCGCGAGGATCTTGCCTTGTGTGTGGATGTTAGAAGTGTCTAATTCGTCTCCAAAAGTTAGCTCAAGAGAGGAAGATTTGCATATTATTATAAATTTTTGAATACTCTTGTAGTTGTCCGATGTGAGATTCCTGACACACCTCCCTCAGCCTAGAGCAGGATTGGACATCTGATAGACATATTGAGCAAAGAGACATAACAGGGCACCACCTCAAATTATCGAGACAAACTGGCTCTGATATCATGTTAGAAGTGCCTAACTCATATAAGTCTAGTGAGCTACTCCACTTATCACCAATTGGTTTTAGGATGGAATATTACTTAGACTTGTTTGTAGTCTAATTTTTCTTCTCATGTGGGCCTGTAGGTCCATTGTAAATTCTAACATGATATCAGAGCATATTACTCTTATGTTAGTCGTTAACACCTCAAAATGATATATTATATCACGTGTTAGACCCACACGTGAGAGGGTGTGTTGAAATATAAAGAATGAGAGTTTGTTCTATATTGGAGAAAGAGAGAAAAGAAGACTAACATATAAGTTTAGTAGACTATTCTATCTATTACCAATTGGTTTTATGATGAAACCTCATTTAAATTTGTATGTGGTCTAATTTTTCTTCTTGTGTAAACTTATAGGGTCGTTATAAATTCTAACAGTGGACCAGCCAAGAAACGAACCTGTTGAAATGGGAGCACTTGATTGAATGTTTTTCTACTATAATTAAAGCATAACAATCAATAATTAGTTGCAGCTTTCAATAGTCCATTCGTATTGAAGTTCATAACGATTTTTCAACGTATTGACATCTCAACCTTGACAAATTGTCTCATCAAAGGACCGTTTGTTTGCTATAAATGGTAATACAACATCTGTCTACATTTTCCCGAACTCGGCCCACTTTGATCTCGCTTTGAGTTCGAAGTGAGATCAATCCCGCTTTGAGAAGTGAGATCAATCTCGCATTACTTCTCATTTTCCTTTTGAAAACTCTCTTTAACAAACGGCTTTATTTTGAACGGATGGAGATCAAAACTGTTATCTTCTAAGCTTTTGATGTTTTAGCAACATCCCTAAAGTCTAGTTTTAAGATGCCATTTACTTGGGACCAATTGGTTTCATGTCATTTTCCATTTTTGGTTTTTGTTCCCAGAACTTGTCATTGTCACTCTCGTTTTCCGACAACTTCAGGGGACATCTTGTCTCCTATTTTTGTTTTCTTTAAGTTTGTAAATTTTAATTACATACAAATAAGTATCCTTGTAAATGAAAAGTATATTAACTCCTCAAGCATTTAGGTTCTTGAGATCACCTTTGAACGTATGGACGGTGAATTATACTTTTGATGCTAGATGGTAGACAATTTAAACATTAGCAACAGAATCTATGCTTCTTTTTAAGTTCAAATTCGTTCCAAAACTTGATCATCTTTTTCGATCAATTTTTATGTTGATTTTGGAGGAAAACTTTAACTGATTCGAGAAAACTGAGTTGACATTTTAATTTTTAATCCAAGTCGAAATGTCGTTAATTTAAACTTTACCGATCAATTTTGATTCGAATCGATCTAAAATATCATTTTTACTATCAATCATTTTATGTTGTTTTTCTGTCGGTAGAATCCATGCAAGTGTCTCATTTTTTTTCTAATTTTAGGTTGCTGTTAACTTGAATACTGACGTACTCATCAGTAAAGTTATACATACTTTATCCTTTCATTTGTTGCTCATTTGGGATGCTTGAAGCCAAATCATTAGTTAACACACAAGCCGAATAATTAGTTAAAAATGCATTTCATATGTGAAATGATCATTGCAATTCATTTTAACGTAAATAATTGTTATTACCATCTTCTTCTTTTTTTGGTGAGACCAAAATTTTAAATAACAAAGTATAAATATAGTGACAATTATGGAAATTATAATACAATATTACAACCACAAAACCCTTTTTTTTTTCTTAATCTTGGTAAGTACAACCGCAAAACTTTTTGGATGAGCTTAATACCTAACTGTATATATATATATATATACACACAAATATTTAGTGCAAAAAAATAATTTTAAATTAAGTTTCAAAATTTCAAATTTTTAATTATACAGTTTAAAACGTTTCTAATAATAAAAACAAGATGATATGAAGTTAAAGAGAAAGATTATCACATCCTTTTTTTAATAAATACTTTGCATTATTAAATTATAATGGAAATTCTTAAAAAATTAACACTTGTCAGTCCTTATCCCTAACATTTTTTGAGTCACTGACCTCTTTGGGTGGGAGCAAGTGTTTGGGAATCATGAGATCATCCAAAGATGCAGACAAAGCCAAAGTGAAGCAACTATAATTTGAAAATTTTGTCTGATGAATATAATATAAAGGATGGGCAGAAGTATTAGGGTAAGCATGAGCTTTACGAGCATAGCTTGGACATGCAAAATGTATAATTTGCAAGAACCTGCTCCATCTAGGCACTTATTCTCTTTCAATTGCCTACCTTCTACATGATTGTGGATTTGTTAGAAACATCACTTAGAAATGACAATAAGTTGATCAGTAATAGTTTGAAATTTGATTAAAGTCGTACGAGATTAAAAAATTTGAAATATAATCGTTTAGGTTTGAATTGACCAGATCGCTTTGAGTCAAGTTAAGTTGCAACATGGGAACTCGAATCGTGATCAAATTCAAAAGGATAATTTTTCTTAACTCAAACCCTAGCTAATTCATAGACAAAAAAAGTCTCTATTGCTTTGCTAAACTTGGTTGTTCTTTTATTAGTTTCTCTAATTGTTCTTTTTTTTTTCTCTTTTTCCTTGGTATGCACTAGTTTTGACAATGAGTCCAGCCTCTTAAATCTCTCATATTAATACCCAAGCTCAAATTTAAGTCTAATCTAAGTTAAACATGATTTGGGTTGTTAATTTTGGATCAGAATAAAATTGTCTAACTTGTCACCAATAATCAGACCTAAAAAAACTTATTAAATTTGAATTTGATCACACTTAATACTTAAATATAATGTTTGAACAGAAGAACCGAGTGAGAAAGATAGAGAAAACAGAGTAAATAAACTATCTTTGTTTTTATTATCTCAACAGTTCAGTACAAAGCTAGATTTCATAATCTATACAATAGAGTTAAAAGGACAACACTAAGCACATGACTACCACGTGACTAACTTAATACTTAACATCCCCCCTCAAGCTGGAGGTTGGTGAACATCCACCAAACCCAACTTGGACAACAGAACAATAAAAAGAGGAGCAGCTAAGGCCTTGGTAAACAAGTCAGCCAACTGATGCTTGGAAGAAACATGAGCAGGAGCAATGAACCCCAACTTGAATTGATCACGAACAACATGGCAATCAATATCAAGATGCTTGGTACGCTCATGAAACACCGGATTGGCAGTAATATGAAGGGCAGCCTGATTATCACACCACAAAGGAATCAGACGAGAAAATGAAATCTAGAAATCTGTCAAAAAATATGAAATCCACAACAACTCACAAACAGTGGAAGCCATACTCCGATACTCAGCTTCAGTCGAGGATCGAGAAACCGTAGCTTGTTTCTTAGTCTTCCGTGAAATCAAGGAAGAACCCAAAAAACACAAAAACCCGAAATAGAACAAAGAGTAGTCAAACACGAACCTCAATCAGCATCACAATAAGCAACAAGAGAACAGAGAGAAGAAGCAACTAGCATAGAAGAAACAAAAGAAGCAGGAAAAAATAAACCCTTTGAAGGGCAACCCTTCAAGTATCTCAATAGATGCACAGCAACATCCCAATGAACCTGACATGGAGCAGTCACAAACTGACTCAATTGTTGAACTGCAAAAGTAATATCAGGTCGAGTAAATCCCAAGTATAATAACCGACCAACCAACCTACGATATTGCCCTACATACTCCAAAAGAGAACCAGAATCAACCAAGAATTTCAAGCCCTTAGGCAATGGAGTACATACTGGTTTAGCACCAGTCAAACCCGCATCAGAAAACAGATCAATTACATACTTGCGTTGATTAACATATAACCCAGAGGAAGACCTAGCAATCTCCAATCCCAAAAAATACCGTGCAAGACCAAGATCCTTCACAGAAAATACAGAAGCTAAAAATTGTTTAACATCAGCCAAAACATCCACAGAAGGCCCAGTCAATAGGATATCATCAACATAGATCAACAGAGCCACAAAATGAAGACCAGTAGACTTAAGAAACAAACAATGATCATGCTGAGATTGAAGAAAACCATAAAAGCTTTGTAAATTCACAATTCTACTGACGAGAGGCTTGCTTCAAGCCATATAAAGAACGGTTAAGCTTACAAACCTGATGAGGTCCAGCAGCAGTATACCCATCCAAAGGTAGCATATATACCTCCTCATCAAGATGCCCATGCAAAAAAGCATTATTAACATCTAATTGATGTATAGGCCAAGAAAACTGAGCAGCTACAGCCAAAAATATATAGACAGTGACAGATTTGGCAACAGGGGAAAAACTGTCAATAAAATCAACCCCCTCCACTTGATGATACCCCTTGGCCACTAATATGGCCTTATATCTATCAACAGCCCCATCAGGTTTAAGCTTAACCTTAAAAACCCATCGGGAACCAATGACTTTCTTACCAGATGGTAAAGAAGTCAACACCCAAGTATTGTTAGACTCCAACGCAGCTAACTCCTGCTGTATTGCTTGTAGCCAATGATCATGAATCTTAGCCTGATGATAAGTGTAACATTCCGTCACCGATGGGGAGGGTAAATTGGCATTTTGGGAACGGGTTAGGGTCATAAATGCATATTTCGGCATGTTCATACATTAAATAGCCTCGATATATATAGATAATTGGAAATTGTTGCACATGCATATGAGTGTACATGCATTCATAATATTTTCCGACATATGAGTGTGTAAATGAAATTTCTGTGATAAATGCGTTATTTGTGTTTGAAAGTCAAATTGGAGTGGAAAATGTGATATAGGGGATTGAATCATTAAATTCGAGTGAAATTTGTGTATTTTATAATTATAGAAATTTTTAGGAATTTTTCTAGAATTTTTGGAGTAATACATCTGGACCGAAAAAATGACAAATGGTTGATAAATTAGATTTTCAGTTCCGAAATTGATTGACCAATGGCACGGGAAAATTAGAGCATGATTTTAGGATTTATTATTTAGAGCCATTGGAATTTGGGAGAAAATAGAATAAGAAATTGGATTTAGGCCTTTAGGAGTGGACAGGTGGCAAGTGACCTAAGTCACATGCCAAACATGCCTTAAGCCGTTTATTAGTTACTTTTAAACCCTATAGTGGTGGCATGCACGATGC
>JAOTIZ010000006.1:36552826-36567942 GCA_027123425.1 Erythroxylum panamense | reverse complement strand
AACTCATGGCCAAAGTTATAGCGAATCGACTCAAAACTCTCCTTCCTCGAATAATTTCTCCTATGCAGTCGGCTTTTACCCCAGGACGTCTCATTACTGATAACATTATGGTGGCGTTTGAAATTATTCACTACACGAGGAACAAGGGTAAGGGAAAAGTTGGAGAAGCAGCTCTCAAAATCGATATTAGTAAAGCGTATGATCGGGTTGATTGGAATTATTTACGTTTCATCCTGTTAAAGTTAGGTTTTGATAGAAAATGGGTGGAGCTCATCATGTTATGTGTTACTACAGTTAACTATTCTGTGG
The DNA here is from genome assembly GCA_027123425.1 of Erythroxylum panamense. NCBI lineage: Eukaryota > Viridiplantae > Streptophyta > Magnoliopsida > Malpighiales > Erythroxylaceae > Erythroxylum > Erythroxylum panamense. The sequence continues at coordinate 36,567,633 of JAOTIZ010000006.1, read as the reverse complement.
CTTTCAATGGTACTGAAGTTGGCCCCATCAACCCCAAGCGTGGACTGAGGCAAGGAGATCCTCTGTCCCCTTACTTGTTCATTCTTTGTGCTGAATGTCTATCTGCATTGCTCCGGAGGAGCGAATTGAGAGGGGCCATTCATGGAGCTGTGATTTGTCCAGGCAGTCTCAGCATCTCTCATCTGTTTTTCACAGATGATAGCTTTCTTTTCTTTCTAGCAAATGCGAGGCAAGGCCAAAATATCAAGCGGTTATTAGATATCTATGAAGCGGCTTCGGGACAGGCGATTAATTATCAGAAATCTGGTATTATGTTCAGTTCTAATACTTTGCAACTTGACAGGAATGTGGTGGAAGCTATTTTAGGAGTTAACACTCCTCTTGATCATGGGAAATATTTAGGTCTCCCCTCTTTGATTGGGTGACAGAAGAAACAGGTTTTTGCCTTCATCAAAGACCGGCTTAGCAAGCGGATTATGAGCTGGAAGAATAAGCTGTTATCTAGACCGGGTAAAGAAGTTGTCATTAACACAGTCGCCCAAGCATTGCCTGCATATTGCATGAGTGTCTTCCTTCTCCCTCGCGGAACTTGTGATGAACTACAAAAAATGATGAACTCTTTCTGGTGGGGTTCGGGTGATGTTACCAGAAAAAATATACATTGGGTGAGTTGGGTATGCCTTTGTGTGCCAAAAAAATGTGGGGGCATGGGCTTCAAGGACCTTCATTGTTTTAATCTGGCTATGCTCTGCAAACAAGCCTGGCGGTTCATCGCATATCCCGAATCACTTCCAAGTCGAATTTTTAGAGCGAGATATTTTCCTTCTGGTAATTTATTGGAGGCTAAGGATCGGGCAAATGCAAGCTTTATTTGGAGGAGTATTTATGCTGCCAAGGATATATTGATTCAGGGTGTTCGTTGGAGACTTGGAGATGGAGCTTCGATTGATGTATTCAAAGACCCCTGGATTAATGAAGCCTCTAATTTCTTTATTAGCTCCCCTCCAATACAAAGCTTAAGCAACATGAAAGTAAGGGAGCTATTTAACGAGTCATGATCTGGTTGGGATGAACAATTAATAGAAGGATTATTGACGCCTTATGATGTCGAACGGATCTCTAGAATCCCTATTGCATATGTTAAGCCCCCTGACTAGTTGATATGGCATCATAGTCGGGATGGACTTTACTCTGTTAAATCTGGTTATAAACTGGCCATGGGTTTGTGTACAGATATCGCCAACTTTTCTGAGGGGCCACCTTAGACCCGACTGTGGAACTTAGCCATCCCTCCAAAGATTAAGGATTTTATTTGGCGATGCATGAGGGAGTTCATTCCATGTAAAGCGAGGTTACTGCGTAAAGGAATCACACTCCGTCCAGATTGCGATGCTTGTGGCCTTGAGGAAGATCTGAATCATGTGCTTTTGGAGTGTCCTCGGGCAAAAGAAAGTTGGGCTATAGCACAGTTGAGTTTTTCGAATCAGAGGATTGAAATTTTGCTCGAAAATATTCTGGTTAATTTCTCTGTATCTTCTTTAACCCAGGTGTTAACTATTATGTGGAGTATCTGGTACCATCGCAACCTTAAGAGTCTGGCAAGGTAAGACTGTCTCTGCCTATATGATTGTTACTTTTGCTGACAATTTCATTAAAGATTGGCAGGAGTCTAGGAGATGCTTCGAGAGAGCTAGTGTTTCAGCTAGCAATTTACGTCCTCGAAGGCTGGCGTCAAACTCCGGCTGGTTTTATGAAGTGTAATGTTGATGCGGCTGTCTTTAAAGAACATAACGCAATAGGATTTGCTGCTGTTCTTAGAGACGAAAGGGGGAGTTTTGTAGCTGCGCTTTCCGGGCATTATACGACTTTGTTCAACCCAGTTATTGCTGAACTCATGTCGATCATAGAAGCACTTTCATGGCTGAAAGACAAACAAGTTACCCATGTTGTTGTGGAATCGGATTGTTTGTTGGCTGTTCAAGCTATTACAAATTCGTCATTTACTCATTCAGAGATTGGATTGTTGGCTCTTGACTGTTTAGCGTTCAAGCGACACTTCCTTCACTTGTCCTTCCAATGGACACGCAGGATTGCCAATAGGGCGACTCACTCCTTAGCTCGGGTAGCCTTATTACATGCAAACCTTCATCGTTGGGAAACTAGCCCTTCTTGTTTGATGCCTATTTTATTGTTAGATAAATCTAATTGTAATGCTCCTGATAGTGAAAGGCTTGTAGGATCTTGGTGTATAGGGTAAGCCTGATGGCTTGGGTTTAGACTTTGACCTTTCGGTATCTACAGTTTTATTTGTAAAAAAAAAAAAGTCAGCATTGTGCCTTTGGAGAAAATGTCATCTTCTTCCAATCATGGTTATTTATTAGTGATTTTAATAGAGTTTATTATTTAAAAAATTTAAATTTTTGTCAATTTTTAATTATAGCATAAATTGTAAAAAATAGCAATAAGACATTCAAATTTTTAATTTTTTTAAATTCTAATCTAAACTTTAAAATGTGGCAATAAAATACTTAAACTTTCAATTTTCTTTAATTCTAGCCCGACGTTATCTATTGTTTTTTTGATACTCACAACTTTTTATTTTCTGCTTTTTTTTACGCCTTAAACTAATATCGCATTAAAACATATTGCACCAATAAGTTCTTCTTTTTTAACTTGTTCTTTTGATGCTCTTATTATGATAGTGTCGGGAGTGCATAATCTGAAAATTGAAGGTGAAGGCGTCGAGAGAACAAACTGAAAACGAAGGGAAAATCTAAAATTAACGCGTGAAGTCGTCAGGTCAGGACTGCGTAGTCTGATTTATATCATTTTTAAACAACAACGCCGTTTTAATTATGTGATTAAACGGCGTCACTTCATTAATCTTCATTTGTTGTGTTAATTTTGGCTGACGTGTATTAATAGTTAAAGTTTCTTAAACACGTGATAAACTATGTCAGCAAACTTAACGGAAACACTAACATCGAGCTAGAACTGAAAAAAATTAAAAGTTTGAGTTAGAATTAAAAAATTGAAGTTTGAGCATTTTTATTATTACTTTTAAGTTCAGATTTAAAGTAAAAATTTAGGTATTTTATTGCTATTTTTTAAAGTTTAAACTATAATTAAAAAATTGACAAAATTTTAAATTTTTTTTATTAATTAACGCATTTAATAATATCTTGTATCCCATGAAAGATGAAAGCAATGCTTATCATAAGAATATTACTGACAATTTTGCAAACATGTAAGCAAATATTGAAGTGACATACTTTGAAATGTAGGTGCATTATTTTACTTATAACAATAAAAAACATAACAGATGGTTACTCGGGAAAAAAAAGGGGATACAGTAATTTCAATTAATAGAATCATTTTAATTATAACAATTTTCTTCCATTTCATATAACTTTAATTATAATCTTTTTTTATTTCCTATAATCATACTATTCTTTATTAATGAATTTATTCTCATGTTATTCATTTTATCATTATATATACGTTATATATATTTATTAATTATAAAATTTTAATTTTTATTCATTAATTAAAATTCTTAACTTTATCTAATTGAATTGATTACTTTAATGATTTTTTATTTCCTTTAATTCTATCTTTCCTTGTTAATGAATTTGATTTTTAACTTATTCATTTTATCAATATATGTTAGTTTTATATATTGATTCATTATAAAATCATAATTTTTATTAATAAATTAAAATTTTTAATTTTATTTAATTGAATTGATTAATTTAATTATATTTTTCTCGTTTCTTATAATCCTATGGTTTCATTTTATTTATTTTTTCGAATATATATATGTTTTTAAAATTAAAATTATAAAAGTTAGACCAGCCCAAATAATTCCAGTCGGGCCCTGTCCTTGAGCCCGATTGCCTGGGCCTATATAGGACCTCAGGCCAGGCCCTAAGGCCCACTGTCGTCCCTACAATAAACACAATTGTGACAGCTGTTCTTCATGCTTTTAAATGCTGCAGTGTGAACATAAAACTGACTTTATAAACGTAACAATGAATTTCTGGAATTTGGATGTCCTAGCTTAGCTTGTAGGTGCTACAGCTATACGGCGATTAGGGTCTCATTGGTTAGATACATATCCCTTGGACCGGATGTCAATTTTGTTTTGCGAAAAGTCGGCAAGCAGACCCACTTGCACTGCCTTGAGTGACAGGATCCTAATTTTGTCCAGCCTTTTCAGAGTTCTCAGCCAACAATCTTTGAGTTTTACATCCAACTCAAGTCCAGTGACTAGTCTTGTCTACGATGCTTTTCGTAAGAAAAGAGCGAAAGTGATGACAACTGACAAAAAAGCAATCGTTTAATGTTCGTCAGAACTCCCCCCCGCCACAACGGATCATGGGTTTAGGCGTTGAGCATCTTCCTATAAAATTATATTTCTCTTGGCATCCAATATTTATCTAAAAGAAAAAAAAATAAGATCATGCTAACGTCCAGCAGAACCCGAATTTAGGTTGGAGTTAGCTGTAAATGCCTTGACTCTTGAGTAAGAGACAAATGAAAAATTGTAGCAACTGAACAGAAGATTCGAGTGAGAGAGGTAGAGAAATCAGAGTAAATAAACTACCTTTGTTTTTTATTATATCAACAGTACAGTACAAAGCTAAATTTCATATTATATACAACAAAGTTAAAACGACGACACTGACCACATGACTACCACGTGACGAACTTAATACTTAACATCCCCCCTCAAGTTGGAGGTTGGTGATCATCCACCAAACCCAACTTGGACAACAGAGCAGTAAAAAGAGGAGCAGCTAATGCCTTGGTAAACAAGTCAGCCAACTGATGCTTGGAAGAAACATGAGCAGGAGCAATGAATTCCAACTTGAATTGATCACGAATAACATGGCAATCAATATCAAGATGCTTGGTACGTTCATGAAACACCGGATTGGCAGTAATATGAAGAGCCGCCTGATTATCACACCATAAAGGAATCGAACAAGCAAAAGGAAACTGCAAATCCTTCAATACATAGGAAATCCACAACAACTCACAAACAGTGGACGCCATACTACGATATTCAGCTTTAGCCGAAGATCGAGAAACCGTAGCCTATTTCTTAGACTTCCAAGAAACCAAAGAATGGCCAAAAAATATACAAAAACCTGAAATAGAACGACGAGTATCCACACACGAACCCCAATCAGCATCAGAATAAGCAACAAGTGAACAAGGAGAAGAATCAGTAGGCATAGAAGAAACAGCAGAAGCAGGAAAAAATAAGCCCTTAGAAGGGCAACTCTTCAAATATCTCAATAAATGCATAGCAGCATCCCAATGAGCCTGACATGGAGCAGTTACAAACTGACTTAATTGCTAAACTGCAAAAGTGATATCAGGATGAGTAAATCCCAAATATAACAACCTACCAATCAACCTACGGTATTGGCCCACATCCTTCAAGAGAGATCCAGAATCAGCCGAGAGCTTCAAGCCCTTAGGCAAAGGGGTACACACTGGTTTGGCACCAGTCAAACCCGCATCAGACAATAAATCAAGCACATATTTGCGTTGATTTATATACAACCCAGTGGAAGACCTAGCAATCTCCAACCCCAGAAAATACTTAGCAAGACCAAGATCCTTCACAGAAAATGCAGAAGCTAAAAACTGTTTAACATCAGTTAGAACAGTCACAGAAGGTCCAGTTAACAAGATATCATCTACATAAATCAGCAGTGCCACAAAATGGAGACCAGTAGACTTAACAAACAAACAATGATCATGTTGAGATTGAAGAAAACCATAAGAAAGCAAACACTTAGTGAATTCACAATTCCACTGACGAGAAGCTTGCTTCAAGCCATACAAAGATCGATTGAGCTTGCAAACCTGATTAGGACCAGCTGCAGTATACCCATCGGGAGGAAGCATATAAACCTCTTCATCAATATGTCCATGCAAAAATGCATTATTTACATCTAATTGATGTATAGGCCAGGAAAATTGAGCAGCTACAGCTAACAATAAACGAACAGTGACAGTTTTTGCAACAGGAGAAAAACTGTCAGTGAAATCAACACCCTCAATCTGATGATACCCCTTGGCCACTAACCTGGCCTTATATCTATCAACTGACCCATCAGGCTTAAGCTTAACCTTAAAAACCCATCGAGAACCAATGGCTTTCTTACCAGCAGGTAAAGAAGTCAAGTCCCAAGTATGATTAGATTCTAATGCAGTCAACTCCTGCTGCATTGCCTGTATCCAATGATCATGATCCTTAGCTTGATAATAAGATTGAGGTTCCTCAATAACAGAAACATTAGCTAAAAAAGACATGTATGTGGAAGACAAATGAGGTGTAGGAATAAAAGGGAAAGTAGGAAGGGAATAGTTGGAGGAATGAACAGCAGGAGAAGGAAAGTGCTTTGTAGTGGCATGAGATACAAAATCAGTAAGCCAAGCTGGTTTAATTGGAACTCTTGAACTCCTACGCAGTGGAACAGTAGAAACAGGAGGACATGGCAAAGACGGAGAAGAAGAAAGAGTAGGAGAAGTAGAATCTGTGATAGAAGAAGGGAAGGTAGGAACCGAAGAATGGTCAATCAAAATATCATAATATTGATCAGAAGGAACTAAAGGAAGTGGAATATCCAAGGGTGCAGGAGATAAGGACTGAAAAGGAAAAATAGTTTCATGAAAAACTACATCTCTAGAAACTAGAAGAGAGCCAGAAGTTATATCAAATAACTTGTATCCTTTTTGTCCAGCACTATATCCTAAGAAAACACATTTGGAAGCTCTCGGATCAAACTTATCCTTATGTGGCTTGATATTTGTAGCAAAGCATAAACAACCAAAAGATTTTATATGATCATACTTAGGAGGATAACCATATAAAATCTCATAAGGGGTTTTCCATTTGAGAATTGAGGAAGGGAGCCTATTAATGAGATATGTAGCAGTAAGGATGGACTCACCCCAAAAACGTTTAGGTAAAGAAGCCTGAAACATGAGAGCTCTAGCTATCTGTAACAAATGTTTATGTTTCCTCTCCACAACCCCATTATGTTGAGGTGTATAGACACAAGACCTATGATGTAAAATTCCCAAATCTGTAAATAATTTCTGACAGTCTCCACTCAAAAACTCTGCCCCATTATCAGTCCGAACTATCTGAACTGATTTATGAAATTGTGTCCTAACCATCTTAAAAAAACTGTCCAAACATCTGAGAACTTGACACTTATGAGCCATGAAATAAGTCCAAGTTGCTCTACTAAAATCATCCACTACTGTTAAAAAGAATTTACCCCCAGAAAGAGTATGTTGACTATAGGGTCCCCATATGTCAACATGAATCAACTGAAAAATAGAAACAGTATGAATGGAACTATGAGAAAACTTCAGCCGAGGTTGTTTGGCAAGTGGACAAACATCACAAATTTCAGTCTCTTCAACATGTTTATTATCAAAAGGAATTACATGTCTAAGTACAACATCTGAAACATGTCCTAGGCGTGTATGCCAAAGTTTATATGTTGACATAGACTGTACATTATTTGCATGACTAGCAACACTACACAATGAAAACTTTGCTACTGTATCTGCCTTAAAAGAATCCTTATCAAGGATATACAATTTTCCTATAACCTTTCCCACTGCCAAAATGTGATCAGTCTTCAGGTCCTGCAAAATGCAGTGATTTGGAAAGAATGTAAAGGTAATAGATGAGGATCTAGCAAGTTTGTTCACAGAAAGCAGATTAAATTTGAAAGAAGGAACATGTAATGTATCGGTTAAGATAATGTCATTTGGTAACACAACATCACCAATGTGATGTACCCGATTTTGAGTACCATTAGGGAGATAAACAGGTATGTATTTGGAAAGAATAATAGATTTGGTTAGCAAAGAGAAATCCACACACATGTGATTAGAAGCTCCTGTGTCTATTATCCAAGAATCTAAATCTAGACCGTCAAGACTAGAAAGGGCTAATAGAGGAAGTGTACCTGCAAAATCGGAGAGCTGTGCAAGGTTTACATAAGAGGATCAGTGAGGGCCTTGTTCTTAACCAGTTTCAGCAACTCTTGCTGAATCAATTCAGATAGTGGAGGATTATTATTAGTAACAGAACCATTCGTAACTGTTTTACTACTATCTACAGTAAATGAATTAGTATCATGTACTGTATTAGTAGTATTATATTTCACAGTCCCTTTCCCTCTTTTTTTTTTGCAACTCCTTGTACCAATCGGGTACACCATTGAGTTTAAAGCAATTCTCCTTTAAATGACCATTCTTCTTACAATAGTTACAAAACAAGTCACTCTTATCACCATTCCCCAACTTCTGTTTGGACTGTTTTCCTCCCCCATCTACAACTTTCTTACCACCTCCAGTATTAGCTGACAGTGCATTATTATCCATTCCTTCACCAAAAACCAGCTGAATTTCTCTTTATTTTTCTACCCTCAACACCATAGAATAAGCCTTATTAATAGAAGGTAGTGGTTCCATAACCAGTATCTGATTTCTAATATGATCAAAGCTTTCATTCAACCCTATCAGAAATTGCATTAACTGATTCATGGAATTTAAATCTGCCAAAGTTTTAGGTGCTCCACAGATGCATTGTGCAGCCGCCCCACATGAGCACTGTGGAATAGGCATGAGACACCAAAGCTCATCCCACAATTTCTTTAAACCAGTAAAATATCTTGCTACAGACATATTATCCTGAGATGCAACACTAATCTGCCTCTGTAAGTGATACAATAAAGGCCCATTGCTCTCCCCAAATCTTTCGACCAAATCTGACCATAGTTCTTGGGCAGAATTTGTGTATATAAAGGCTTCAACAATATCCTTTGAAATTGAATTTAAAAGCCAGGATCTAACCATATAGTCAGTCCTAATCCACCTATCACATTCAATTGAGCCTGGACTAGGTTTCGGGAATGTACCATCGATAAACCCTAATTTCATCTTAGCTCCTAGGGCAATTTTCACAGATCTACTCCAGCTCAAAAAGTTGCTCCCATTCAACACTGCAGTAACTAAACTCATACCTGGATAATCCGAGCCCTGGAGATATACCTGATTTTCTTCATGTATACCTCGTAATCGAGGATCCAGCGTTGATCCAGTAGGGGATTCCGCAGAGACTCCCTCCTTTATCGCAAGAAAAACAAGCTGAAGGCACTGATTGAGAAAAACGATTCCAAGCTAGAAACCCTAGCCTCGCTATTCAGTAAGACAACGTTCCTTTCTTTACCACTGAAGAAAACACAGCCACCGTAGAACTCCAACACACTTCTCCGTGTGGTATTTGGCTGCAATCCACTTTCAGTAACGACCAATCGCCGGGATCGTTACTTGCTCTGATACCATGAACAGAAGAACCGAGTGAGAAAGATAGAGAAAACAGAGTAAATAAACTAGCTTTGTTTTTATTATCTCAACAGTTCAGTACAAAGCTAGATTTCATAATCTATACAACAGAGTTAAAAGAACAACACTAAGCACATGACTACCACGTGACTAACTTAATACTTAACAATGTTGTTTTTGATTAACCTGAGTTTAATTTATTGATTTTAGATTGAATTTGGGCTAATTTACCATCCTAATTCGCATAAATCATTCCTCTTGTTTTGGTTAGCATTGATCTAATTTTTAAAAGAAAAGAAAACTTCAATATGAAGTTCTATTGCCAAAAAAAGAAGTTAAGAACAAATGATAAAGTGGGGTAAAAGTTTGATGCAACAGTACATAATAGGTGTTTGTGGGGGCACAAGTTCCTGTTTATGTTTTCACACTTTTTTCTGTAATTCATTCGTCATAATTCCTTGTCTCTTTGCCAGACAACCACATGACGATTTGCTAGAAAGAAGAATAAATGTCTGTGGTATATATATAGGCCATAGCTCACCCCATAGCGATGTATTTCAAGGTAGTGTGCTTCTTCAAATTTCTTTGCATTATATCCATGGAAGCTTCACAGTCTCTCTCCATTGAAAGCTTTTCATATAGTTGGCTAGTAAATTTGAAACCATCTCTTGAAAGCTTAGACAGTTCTCTCAGGGCCTCACTTGATGCGTCCGATGAAGCTTCGTTCATCGAGATGGACCCGAGATTGCCACCATCTGAGAGATTTATGTTCAGGAACTCTCAGGATTTGAAGTTCGACTTCCCAACATCACAATCTCCTCGAGCTCTTGTTCACGCCGACGAGCTTTTCTCTAATGGCTATGTCATGCCTGTCTTCGTCGACCCTTTGAAGGGCAACGCTTGCGGAGTCTCAGATTCAGAATCAACCCTTCCTACATCTGTACATGCACCGAAGATCGTCGGTTCAGGGAATAAACTTCGGTGTTCTTCTTTAAGAAGATATAAAAGATTGTCAAGGCAAATATTTCAGAAGTACATGGATTTCCTGAGGCCATTGTATAGGAAAATTAGTGGTCACAGATCAAGAACTAGAGCTGGTTCTATGGATTCGAACGTTCAGGTAGTAAGAAACTGGATGTGTTCATCAGAAACATCTTCAAGAAATAGTGTAGCTTACCCCTCCATTGACGATTGGAGAAAATCCTGTGATTCTGAGAGCTCAATTCATGAAGCTGTTCTTCATTGCAAAAAATCCATAGGTGAGTCTTAAACTTTCAAACTTAGTTACACCATTGATTAGCTATATTTGATACATTTTTCAGCTTCTGAAATTCTTCATGTCAAGTTATTTTCAGGGAAATGAAATTTGAGGGTGTTCGATAAAGGAGAGCCAAGAAGACAATGAAAGGGAAAAAAGAATAGAAAACAAAAGGAGCAATGTCCATATTCATATCATCACATGGGAAAGAGAGAAAATGAAGAAGAAAGAGAGAGAGAGAGAGAGAGATCACAAACACAAGCCACATGTTATTTTTATTCTTTTCTTCACTTAGCCTATGAGGATAATGCAAATTTGTTTTTGTAAGGAAGTAGAAGAAGCTTGTGTGGATAGTTTGGCCTTGCCCGTGGAGGATAAGACATCAAATAGAGCTATTTTCTTGTTCTTTTTTTTTTTTTGGTTTTTTGTGCCTCTTTCCTTCATGAGATGAAAACTTACCACCTTCATAGATTCTCTTCCTTTTGTGTAGAGTATTGTTAAAGTATTAGTCTACCACAAGTATCTGCCTATCTTTGTCTTTCTACAACTTCAAGTTGAACAAAGATTTGAAGGACTCTTTCATTTTCATTCTCATGTTTCTCACATTTCCTCTTCAAATTTTATTTCATTGTCTTTCTGAATATAAAAATATATAATGTTTGGATTAAATATTTCAGTCCTCAATCCTCATACTTTAATTATTGTCAATTTACACCTTATAGTAATGTTTAATTATCACACAACCTCTTTTTGTCATGTATTTCATATATTTTTACTTAAAATGTCTTGGCTAATAAGATGTCATTTTGAAATTATGAATAAATGAAACCGATATAAGAAAAACATATAATATTGGAATATTTCATGAAATGGAAATCATCTTTCCCTAAAAACTTTCATATAAATGTAAGGAATGAGGTAGGAATATATTATTAAATAAGATACAAAATGTTTAGTTCAACGAATTCTCTTTCTCCTGACCAGTTGATTCCAACGAAAATAACCCCAAAAAAAAGATTTTCAGATAACTGATCATAAGCTTTCAAGTCGGGCAATCTCGTGAAGGATGCTGTGATCTTTGGTTTACTACTATTTAGGTTACACCTTAAGACACGGAAAAATAGATATCAGATTAGTTGATGAAAGCGATCACAAAACCCTTCTAATTTTTTCACCATATCCTGATCTCGTAATAGAAATTGCTTTTACAGTTAAAGTGAATTAGGTCTTGCTTAGCAACTAACGGATTGTATTAGTTGTTAACTGATTCTATCAGTGGTTAGCTGATAACGGATTATATCAACTAATTTGATCAGCTGATAACATCAATTGTTTATTAAAAATGTTTAATAAAATTAATGGACTAGTATTAATTGTTTATGTGTAAAATAACTTATAAGAACATGACTTAAAAATATCTTATTTCATTATAATTGGTAAGGAAAAGGAATATAAAATAACAATGGTTAATATATATGCATATTTATATGTTTAAAAAGTGAAAATATCAAGACATATTTAAATTTTAATATACTATTATTTAAAATTTACATGCACAAAATATTATAGTGAAGAAAAAACTATTCCTTACTGGTTAATATATGTTATTAATCTTGTAAAATTAGTTTGTTATTTAGAAAATCAACCTAATTTAAATAAACTTACGTTTAACTTATTTATATTTATTCAAAAAATATATATTTAAAGTTGATTCAAACTCGTTATAAATTTATAATTTATCTTTTTAATTTTAGTGTCCAAATTTAGTGAAATTTTAGATATCTAATCTTTATTTCATATTATTTTCCGCTTATTCTTGTGTATATAAATAAATAAATAAATATTGTGTTATTTTAAATATATGAGTTTTATTTTTATACTAATAATTCATCTGATTAAAAAATGTTGTTGTTCCAACTTTCTTTAATAGAAAAAAGCCCTGTGAAAGATAATAAAAATTGGTTGTTGATGATTTATGCAAAGCTCTTACATACATGTAATACCCATTAAATTCAAAAGACACCAATTTAATTTTTTATTTTCAGCTTATTATTTTAAATCAGCTAATTAATCAGCCAAATTGTCTAACAATTTCAATAGCTTTTTAATATAATGAACTAGCTAATTTATCTAAATCAACTAAAACACAGCTGATAATCTGATTACCAAACAAGCCATGTTGGTTTCAAGTCATGTCCTTTAGCTTTTGTTTCCTGCATCTCTCTCATTGCCCTTGGCATTCTATTTAGCTCTAACTCTGCAACAAAATAGCTTTAAATGCCGCTTAGGAGAAGATCCAAGTAGTGGAGAGATCAGCTCCCACAAAATTTCTAAGCGCACGAAGTCCTAAAGCTGTGTCACATGAACTCCATGAGATCCTTACATGCTAGAATTCTTATATCAAATTTGGTCGGGAAAAAATTTTAAATTATACCCTAACATTTTCTTAAAATTTTAACTAAGTCTTTTTGTTATTTATAAAATTGCGTTACATTCTAATAATTTGAAAACAATACTACTAATACCCTAAAATATTAAATTTATGAATTGTTGCACTTGAAAATGTATTAGATACTCATTCAAAAGGTAATGATTAGGAATTTGCATCACTAACAAAAAACTTTTAAATTTAGGGTCAGAGTTTTACTTTCAGCAAGGGACCTATCCGACTCGAGTGAGGATTAATCTGAGAATGAATGGTTTAAAGGTACCTTCTTATAATTGAGACCCTCTTAAAATATCTCGTAAGCAAAAAAAAAAAAACTTTAAGTTTCGTAAAAAAAATCCGATTCCATAGTTTCTTGTAGGTGGTAGGGACACATCCCATGTATTTTGGTTCTATTGTCGGCGTAGGTTCCATTGCCGACCCATAAAGTCTTTCCTTCATCAAATTCAAGGCTGATCTTTTTCGAGCATAATCATAGGCCTTAAGACCCTTTTGTGCCCATATCTGCCAAGCAGTATTGAAACTCACATCTCTCTTCAATAATTCAATGAAAAGACACACAGACTTGTAACTGAACAAATCAAGTTGTTAACTGATTGGATTGCTCGTATTGGTAATAATAAGATGTTGGGAATTATGAAGGGAAAAGTACAGACTGAAATCCAAAAGTTAGGGAACACTTACAAGCAACATCATTTAACAGCTTCTTCACTCTACAAATAGGGTTTGTTCCTGATCCAGTTAAAAACTACTAGATTAAGTTTAAGTTAATTAGCATCAAAAAAAAAAGTTTAAGTTAATTAAGCAAATCGTGAGTTGAGTTCAGATTTAAAATTCTAATTATTCAGGTCAAAATCTATAAAAAGTTACAAAAAATTTAAAAACAACTTATCAAATCCATTTTTTAAAAATTTTAGGTCAAACTCTTTTCATATCAAATAAGCGATGCTTGAAAGAAAAGTTATATTAGTATTAACTTATTGGATAAAATTTGCTGGACTTCTTATATTTTGACATATCATTAAATATTCGTAACTTTTAAAAACTATTAGGGTTAATTACATAAAAAGTTCAAACTTTGTCAAATTTTCAATTATAGCTTGAACTTAAACAAGTAGTGATAAAATATTTAAATATTTAATTTTTTTAATTTTAGCGCGAACTTCAAAAGGTGGTAATAAAATGTTAAAATTTTCATTTTTTTTCAATTCTAACGTGATGGTAGTGTTTTGTTAAATTTAAAAATGACTTTAATTAGATTATGCAGTTTCGACGACTTTATTGAAATGGTATACTATAATGCGATAATTGTTTGGTACGTCAACTTTTGTTATAATAACCCAAACTATTAATAACCCTATAGAATTTAAATTTTATTACACATATTCTATCATTGTCAATTTTTGTTATAAATTATAATTGCAAAATTTAGAATAATGTCTTTTAGTGCGAGTTGTAATGTCACGTGTAGTGTCATTTGTAAAAATAACATCTTTTTTTTTATAACTCAGGGTCTGGGCTTGGCCCGACTACCTGGGACCTATGAGTCACCAACTCAGACTCATAGATAGGTAAATCCGGGTTTGATCCTAGATAGTATCAGAGGTACTTACTTTGACGGATGGGCCTTCATCACCGGGGAGATTACATCACCTTAATAAAGGCTGCTCTTCCTTTTGACAACAATAGGATGTATGTGCGATGGTGTAATTTATT
>JAOTIZ010000006.1:36508419-36526423 GCA_027123425.1 Erythroxylum panamense | reverse complement strand
AAGGCCACCGATTTGATGACCGGTCCGAGTTTCAGAACATTGTGTCTCACTAAACACCACTAGTTTACTTTTAATTTGCTTAAAAAAGAGTTGGTATAAAATCAAACTTAAGGTTACGTGTTCTAATAACTTATTAGGCCAAGTTGGACCATCAACTTTGAAGAAATTAATGATATGCTTAAGTTTGAGCCTTCATTTTCAAAGCACCAAGGGTAAATGGAGTTCAAATTTTTTGTTCAGTTTTACGGTATCTTATTGTGTCCAATGAATTTCAGTCATTTATTTATATAAGTCTTGCGTGGATCCCGCATAATTAAATACGGGTCTCGCAAAAATAAATGACTGAGATTTACTAGACACAATAAGATACTATAAAATTAGACAGAGAATCATTCCTCGGGTAAACGATGACAGGAAAAGCCTCCATGGATTTTAGCAGTGAAAGTTTAAAGAAACAGAGCACAGAAAGGAGAGGGACAAAGGAGGCACATTAAGCGGTCCCCTGTAAGTCAAAAGAGCAGAGGAAGTGCAAAAGTGAAAACAAAAGGACAAAAAAAAAGGAAAAATTTCTGATTAGCGTCCATTACTAGAGGAATGCTTATATATAAGAGGGCCAGACCACAAAGTGTAGAGTCATTACCTGTTAGAAAAGCTCAGACACCAACGTTCTACTCTTAGACCCCTCCATTATATGCTCAATAATTTTTGCCTTCTTTCTTTTGCTTCCAAAGAATTCTTTTTTTTAAAGAAAATCTTGGCCCAATTCTTGTTTCTTGGAATTCCATCATATAGACCCTTTTGAATCTTGGATCTTTATATTCACAAAGCTTGTTTAGAACTCTGTGGGTGGTGAAAAAGTTGATCAAGCTCGAGATATAACCCGGAGCTTGTTTCTTGGGATTGTAGGAAAAGAGAAGCAAAGTGGGACAAAGAAAGAAAGGAAAAAAAAAAAAAACCAGAGCAGAGACACAGACAGGGGAGAGAAGAGATGGAACAGAAACATGTGTTGTTGTCTGCGTTGAGCGTCGGAGTTGGGGTTGGTGTGGGGCTTGGATTGGCTTCTGGGCAAAGCTTGAGCAGCTTGACAGGTAAAAATGGCTCACCAGATGGTGTCTCCGCCGTGCAGATTGAGCAAGAGTTGATGAGGCAAGTTGCTGATGGTAAAGATATCGAGGTCACTTTTGACGAGTTCCCTTATTACATCAGGTACAGACAAGTTTTGATTCCTTTGTTCCAGGAAGAAACTTGTGTGAGTTCGTTTTTTTTTGGTGCTGGTGCATATGGGATTCTTGTGCATTGCAAATGTTCTTGGTTGGTGATGTATAAAGATCAAGTTTTTCCAAATAAATTTAACCTGGTTTCCATCTTTCTGTGGTGGATATAACTTGTAAGTTTGTGCTGAAACTTCTGAGCTTTTGATTTCAGATGATCTGGAGTAGCATTAATCCGAGTTCTGTGATAATTTTTACTGTGTTTCGTTGATAATATCATTTTCTAAAACTCAACACACGTTACTTCGGACCGTTCTTATGAATGCTTTTTAAGAATTTTATAAAATTATGTGGATCACTGGCTGGTCTTCTTCTGGATTCTGGGAGATTAGGGAAGGATGCATCTTAATACAACTTTCATTTGCATGATGTGCAATTGCAGTGAGAAAACGAAGTTCTTATTGACAAGTGCTGCACGTGTTCATCTGAAGCACTATGATCTATACAAGCACACCCGGAATCTTTCGCCGGCCAGTCGGGTGATTTTGCTCTCCGGACCGACTGGTATGGAGTGGAAATAAGTAATGTTACTTCCTTTGATTTGTTGTGTTTTAAAAGCTTACTTTTAACCTAGTCTTGCTTATTGCAATTTCTGAAGAACTCTATCCACAAACGCTTGCCAAGGCTTTAGCACGTTCCTTTGAATCAAAGTTGTTGTTGCTGGATGTCACTGACTTCTCCATAAAGGTGAGTGGATGACACTATTCAAAGCTCTTTCTCTTCACTTTGAATGCTATACTTGGTTCTTAGATCCTTTATCTTTGCCTAATTACAGATGCAGAGCAAATATGGGTGCACCAGGAAGGAATCTGTAAGCCTTCACTTGCCTTTTCTTTTTTTCCCTGATAAAGAAGCACATGCCCTTTTTTTTTACCTAAAAGCCTTAACTTAACATTAAAGGACATAAGCAGTGGAGTTTTTTTATAAAAAAAAGATTATTGAAGTGCCAAAATTTGTAGTGGCCATTTTGAGATGATTATAGAAGTGTTTTTAAACTTTTACAGAGACTTTTCTTTGGAAGGTCAAAATACAGCATAGTTTCTGAATGAGAAACTGGAAGCTTTTACTTTTGAAAAATTGGAAATTTCTGTATAACCATGTTCATTGAACAAGATACTTCTCCGATCTTCTCGCAGCCGTTCAAGAGAACTCTCTCAGAAGTGACATTGGATCGGATGTCAAGTTGGCTTTCTTCTTTCTCAATCCTTCCTCCAAGAGAAGAAACAAGAGGTATAGCTCATTCTGTTTCGATTAAGATACATGTATTCCTTACTGTTCTGTATGTCAAAAATCCCAACTACTGATCAAGAAATGTCTTGGTAGGCAAAATACATAGGCAGACCGGTGCTACAGATATAAAATCGAGGTACGTTGTTGAGTTTTAAGTCTCATGATGTTGCGTAACAGTTTCTAACCTTGTAGCCTTATCAATATTTGCAGAGGTATGGAGGATTCTAATAATCCCACAAAACTTCATAGAAATGCCTCTATAGCATCCGATATGAGTAGTACTTCTTCACAGTCTGCTTCTGCAAATTCAGGTGATAATCAGAAATTGCTCATCAGTAAACTGATAAAATTGGATATTGAAGCAGATTTCATTAGAGGGAATGGAACATCATTCCTATTTCCACTTTTATACATTGATAGTTTCTTTTAGAAACTAAATTTCAGTTTGGTGCAAAAAGATTTGCTTCTGATTTACCTCTTGGGAATTCACTTTTCAGCTTTGTTGAAGAACACAAGCAACTGGTGCTTTGATGAGAAAGTATTTCTGCAGTCACTTTACAAGGTAGATTCATCTGCAATCAGTTTCTTGTTCAAATTCTTTTAGTTTGTGTTCGCGTTCTTGATTTTAGACCTGTTACTGTTACAGGTGTTGGTAACAATTTCAGAATCAGATCCTGTAATTTTATACATTAGGGATGTTGAGAAGCTTCTTCTCCCATCTCAAAGGTTGTACAATTTGTTCGACAAGTTCTTGAAGAAACTTTCAGGTTCGGTCTTGGTACTTGGTTCCAGGATGCTGGATCAAGAAGATGATTTCCAAGATATGGATGAAAGGCTCACTGTATTGTTTCCATACAATATTGACATCAAACCACCAGAAGATGAGACTAATGCTGTGAACTGGAAAGCAAAACTTGAAGAGGATATGAAGATGCTTCAGTTTCAAGATAACAAAAACCACATTGTTGAAGTACTTGCGGCAAATGATATTGAGTGTGATGATTTAGGCTCAATTTGTATGGCAGATACAATGATTCTTAGCAATTACTTACAAGAAATCGTGTTATCCGCAATCTCATACCATCTAGCCCAGAAAAAGGACCCAGATTATCGAAACGGAAAGCTTGTGATCTCATCAGAGAGGTACTAATTGGTTGGTTTCATGTTCTTCTGTTTAAAGAACTTCTATTAATCACTCTGCACAACCTGGAGCAGCTTGTCCCACGGATTGAGCTTATTCCAGGAGGGAAAAAGTAGTGGAAAGGACACTTTGAAGCCTGAGACGAATGGTGATGCCGGAAAGGTTTGTTCCATAACATAATAATGTACTTCTTGTTAGTCTCAGAATATGATGAAATAGAGTTTTAAGGTACTGATACATGTCCAAGATTCACCAAGCGCAGGACTCTGACGTAGAGGAGACTGTTGGTGCAAAGTCCGACTCAAAACCTGAAACCACAGGCACAGAGAATAAAAATGGGATCAAGAAGGATGGTGAGAGTCCATCTTCCGCTAAAGCCCCTGTGAGTCACGATCCTTCAGGTTTTTGGCTAAAAAAGATTAAACCAGGACTTCAGATACTTACTAATGAGTTTACATTGCTTCCTGAAGGAAGTTCCTCCTGACAACGAATTCGAGAAAAGAATAAGGCCAGAGGTCATCCCTGCAAGTGAGATTGGGGTGACATTTGCAGATATTGGTGCCATGGATGAGATTAAGGAATCACTTCAGGAGCTTGTCATGCTTCCTTTACGGAGACCTGACCTCTTCAAAGGAGGGCTTCTTAAACCGTGCAGAGGCATACTACTCTTTGGCCCTCCAGGTACAGGTAAAACAATGCTGGCAAAAGCCATAGCAAATGAAGCTGGAGCTAGTTTCATTAATGTCTCAATATCCACCATCACTTCAAAATGGTTCGGTGAAGATGAAAAGAATGTGCGAGCACTGTTTACGCTGGCTGCAAAGGTTGCTCCAACAATTATATTCATTGATGAGGTTGATAGTATGCTTGGTCAGCGTACAAGAGTTGGTGAGCATGAGGCTATGCGGAAGATTAAGAATGAGTTCATGGCACATTGGGATGGACTCCTGACAAAATCTGGTGAGCGCATTCTTGTTCTTGCTGCAACCAACAGACCATTTGATCTTGACGAAGCAATCATCAGGCGATTTGAGCGCAGGTACGCTGCATTGTTATGATTCTATAGATGAAAATTCCTGGAAGGCAAAACCCCAAGTTTGAGGATTTTATAAACTCTTGGGGATGCTTATCCTTTCCAGGATATAACTCAATACATCAGTTAAGTTCAAAAATTGCATATTTTCATGAATCACTCAAAACAAACATTTTACATTGAGCAGGATTATGGTTGGTCTACCATCTGTAGAGAACAGGGAAGTAATCCTGAAAACTCTTCTGGCAGAGGAAAAGACCGAAGAACTCGACTTCAAGGAGCTAGCCACTATGACAGAAGGATATAGTGGCAGTGATCTGAAGGTTTGTTATTTTCACATTCACTTGACTCTTTGTTCATGGCTTCCAAAAAGATTCAAACAAACTGATGATTGATCCTCATCACTCCTGACGTGAACTTCTGCAAGCAGAACTTTTGTGTGACCGCAGCTTATCGCCCTGTGAGAGAGCTATTACAGCAGGAGATGCAGAAGGAAAAGGTAAGCTTGAACTACCTAATGTTAGAACTTCAATAGGTCATGCAATATCCTGAATTAAACTTCAATGTAGGAAAAAAAGAAGAAAGCTGAAGAAGGAACAAGCACAGACGATACTTCAGCTACCAAGGAAGAAGATAAAGAAGAACAAGTAATCACTTTGAGACCCTTAAACATGGAAGACCTGAGGCAGGCAAAGAACCAGGTGACTTTTGCATGAGCTTTCATACACGCGATAGTTTCAGCTACTTGCAGTCTACTGCATAATAATATCTAACTCAGATGGTTATTCTGTGCTTAAATTCTCCTAATATTGTTTCAATTAATCGAGTTCGAGATCAATCTCGAATGCTTTTATGAAATTCCCTCTGCCCCTCGAGACCTAAACTGTTCAGTTAACTGGCATTATTTTATGCTGCAGGTGGCTGCAAGTTTTGCAGCTGAAGGTTCAGTAATGAATGAGCTAAAACAATGGAATGATTTGTATGGAGAAGGAGGTTCCAGGAAAAAGCAACAATTAACTTACTTCCTGTAGATAGCTAGCTACTCATCCGATACACTTATTACTCACATTCTGAGGATCATAGTAAATGGAGAAACAATTGCCCCTGCAATTGCAATGTAGTTGTTGCAGCTACCAGATAAGTGTACTTTAAAATTGTGAAATCCGAGATCCCCTGGAACCTGATATGAGAGCCCTGCAGATCCTGCAAAAGCCTTCTCCAAGTCATTCCATCTGGAACCTGTATATCAATGCGAAAAGAGAGGAGACCGCATTAATTGATCGGGAACACTCGACGGAAGGAAGTGTTCTTATTTTCAAATTTTCACCTTCATCGAGTGTACCTTTATTTCAAATCAAACAGGTTGCTTTCCAAAGCAGATTCCACCATGTTCCCTGCGTGTGTTGTATAATTATTGTTTGAACCATGAGAATTGGAACTTGTTTGGGTTTGCAGCAAGTAGGAGGAACTTGTATTGGATTGTTAGGTGATCTGTAGTAGAGATTGAACAATCTCTTCAGATACTAAGCATTTGTACATTGATCTTGTCTAGATTAATATAATTCTTCTTACCCTTTGCCTGCCTCAAAATCCTAGATGCCTAGATAGTGATTCAATATTAACAATAGCATTTCTTTTTATGATATTCAAATCTGTTAGACTTCTCAAATCTTTTATGGAACCATTAAATAATTTCTTGTAGAGAAAATTTTAACACTTATGCATAAAAATAAGTTCTTTTATGACTAACTGGTAAAGTTGCTTCTTTGTGACCGTAAAATTATAGGTCACAAAAGACAGTCTTTTTATAAAAATATAAAGAAAAGGTTACGTGTTATGATCATTTTCAGATTCCCGCAAAACAGGGATCTTTGTGTACTGAGTACGATTAATTTCTAATTATACTAATATCATTTAAATCTTAATAAAGGATTTTTTAATAATAATTCAAATGGAATTCCGAATTTTGAACCGGATTTGAATTTTGTAGACAAAAATAGATCAATTGGATCTCCCACTGGCCCAACCCTACCTTGGGCATATAAAGAAGTCCAACATACATCGGCTGAACATACGACGTCGTGCTATGTGGATTCCCAAGTAATTGGCGGTTGATGTTGTTGATTGATTCGAAGATCCGCAGGCAAAAAAGTTTGGGAAATTTCTCTCCCAGAGTTTGCTTTAGGAATTGTACAATGTCAAATTCAATTCAAAGATACCAAAATCTGGGTTACAAGGAGGCTCTCTCAAGAAACGACCTTTACCCAATAGCCTGCAAGGAGCTCAGTTTGATTCTCAGACAAGCTTACGTCAAACTCCCTAAGAATCTTCAATCTATCATCTTCCACGACACTCTCACCGCCTTTCGTCTGCTTCCTGAGTAAGCTGTTTAGTTTTTACGTTTTTTTTCCCCTTACCCGAACGAATTATACGTTCCCAGTTCGGGGTAATAATTAATTCAACCAAATGGAGACATGTTCTGGGTTTTGATCGCCTGTAGGGATTGAGTTGTTGCCAATTCTGTGTCTGTATGATCTTCCGTGGTTTAATTGTATGTCTATCCGAGTTCGATCCTCATTTTCAATGGCAAGATCATTACAATCTTGGATAGTTAGCATGTTTTTCGTTCTTGGTTCCTTTGAGATCAAGAGGTTGCTATCTTATGCTAATGCTTAATTGCTGGATTGTTTGTGAGAAGGCTAAAGCTCTGAAATCTCTGTTGTTATTTATGTTATAATGTTAACGTTGGGATGCAAATCGTGACTTTAGCTTTATAAGAGTACCAGCGATGAAGAACTAGTTTGCATGCACAGTTAGTTGTGCGGGAAATTTTTTGGTTTGAATTCACTTCGACTTTCCTTGGAGGTGTCTTATTGGGTTGTCTTGTCATAGAATGCAGGCAAGGATTGCTATTTCAGCAGCCCATCTCCTAAGCCAGAGTGCTGAAGCTGCATTACCGAAGCAGAAGAAAAACATGGCTGTTACGGAATTCAAACATGCTAAGGTTGCTCAAAAGAGGCGGTCTAAAAGCAATCAGGAGGAAGAAAGTAAAGTTAGAACAAAAGTAGATGTTTTACTGTATATCCGATGATTATCTGTTTTTGACTCATCCATTAAACCATGTTTCCTAAATGTTTTAGGTGCAACTGAATTGCCAGAAGATGTTCTTGCATGCATCTTCAGTTTTCTGGACATCCAGTATTTAGCTTCTGTTGGGCAAGTTTGCTGGTAATTGTTACTCACTTTTACCATATTTATTGTATCTCAACAACTCACACCGCTACAATGCATAACCCATGGGAACATGGTCTTGGTCTCGTAGAGGAGTAGTTTTCCATGTGTTGGTTCAGCTAGTTGCAACCATCTTGAGTTTAGCTATAAACTTGGTTAAGTACACGTCTAGTATCTTCTGTCACTTAATCGTTCTTCCAACAGTTCTTTTTATCTCACTCGATCACTTGGTGCTATGTGTGAAGGTCATGGAATTTTGCAGCTAGTGACAACAATTTGTGGCAATCACAATATGCAACATATTTCGGTAACGGTATCCTTTCAGATGCTGAGTCACTCAACAGCAGTGAGTGTGGATATAGGAAGTTCGGTAATTTGAGGAAGAACAAGATGACAAGTACCAATATTGATTGGAAAGAGGCCTTTAAAAGGGCATATTTAGGTATGCTTGTCGATTTATCTTCACTGACACTACGAGAAAAATTTTCGTTCTTTTTTTTTTCTATTAGGTTATATAAAAACTCCATTTTTTAATTGAAAAATGCTTTGTTCATTGGAGATCAGCTCCTGCCATCAACTAAATACTTTTAGGTTTTCCATAACCATCTAGTGATGGTTCCAAAAGGAAACCATGAACTTACAAGGTTGCCAGGTCTTTACTTGCAATTCATTACATTTTGTTTAATTGGTTTTGTTGTTTCAGGCAATTCTTCAAAAAGATTAACATCTAAAAGGGGTTATTGCGATCATTGTGAATCGATAGTGTGGCTTAATAATATGAGATGCTGCAATGAAGATTGTAGTGCACCTCAACATCGAAAAGGGCAGATCATCCCCGTATCTTCGCACCAGGTATTTCTCTCGATATCTTCTACGTCGTTTTAACCCTTTGTTTCCTTACCTTTTAACTGAAGAGGATCATATGAGTGGAGGTTTTCTCTTCAAAACACTTCCCTCAAAAAAGGGCCTTTTTTACCAGATTAAGAGTTATATTATGACCAGATTAAGATGTATATTATGTTATGCTTGTTCAATATGGAATTGTTATGCGTTCAACTTTTCCATATACAATATCTTCAGGTTCTTGAATATCTCTTAGATGGGTCCTCATCACTTGTTCCAGCTTCGGACAGTGAAAGCGAATCTGATGACGGGTCAAATTTCGGATTATGGGCATATCCGAGGTTCACTGAGTATCTAGAATTTTTGTGATTCTTAGTGTGCGGCATGTTCACGTTGCTAATTTAAGCTTGAGCTTAGAAACTTTGCCTAGTACCATTACTGCTCAGCTGGAAAGATGTCCTGTAAATTAAGCCTGCTGCGACAAGAACGCATATAAATCTTCGGTTTGTGAATTGCTTGTATATGAATTCTGGGGCTCCCTGCTTATATAGGTATGCTTTTGTCTTATTTTGCTGTGATATGCATGGTCAAGAGTCTGTCTGGTCCATTTATTTTCCATTAAAAATATGAAAGTGCTAAGACTAAGAGTCAACTTAAGCAAGACGTACAGGCCAAAACCAAAACTGAAGGGCCTATGAATGATTCGACCTTATTTTATACGAATTAAATCTTTTTTTATAATTATATGAATTAAAGCTTACCTCAGCTATCTGTTCAACATTGTTCAGGGTACAATTTTGAGCGACAGTTTCGCGCACTCTGTTACCGTTCAGAGCCTATACAGTTCTCTGTAACTTCACAGCAGGATACAGTAAAATATTGAATAGATACAGGTAAATCCTATTCCTCCATAGCCTGTGAATCCTCGTCTCAGCTCAGCTCAGCTCATAGTGACGTATCAGAACAACAAGTATAATAAATACAAATTTCATATCGTTTGCTTCCGTGATACGTTGTTACTGTGCAAAAGAAAAGGGAAAAAAGGAGATCCCAACAGGTGAAAACCCTTTTTAAGGCTGAAAATCTGAGGAAACTCTGATTCAAACCCAAGGGGTTGAAGATGGCCTGACCATTTGGACCAAAATACCTTTGCCTTGTCAAATTAACCAAAACAAAAGACTGACTTTATCAGAGAAATCAAATTATCTTTTTTTTTTCTTTTTCCCAAGACCCTGGAAAAAGCAAAGCCTGCAAGGTCCTTTTGCTAGTTTATAGTGACCTTAATTACTAATCTCAAAATTATAAATATCTTATAAGTTATATGTTCTTGAAGGATTATTTAATGAATCAAGTCAAAGTCACATGTTAGGTTCTAATTTGTGGTTGAAATTTGATTTTTCAATTCTAATACTTGAGTGTCCCCGCCTTTTGTGAAAATTAGAAATTAGACGCCGAAATTTTACAAAAATAATACGACGGTGTTTTATAACAAAATAATTTCATTTTTGACAAAGCTAAGAAAATTAGACTTAAGGCTTAACAAGGGTCAGGCCTGTGTCATTTGCCTAAAAATTTTATACGAATTAAAGTTAAAGATAATAATAAGGCAGGTTGTTAACATAATTCAACCTCTTAAAATATAATTTAAACTCCATTAAAAATTTGATAAGACTTTAATTATGAAATTCGGTCTATATTATTATTTAAAATAGTATCATTATAATATTATAATATTAAAATTTTAATAAAAATAATGTTTTTTTGTTTTGCCCACGAGATGTTCTAGGCGGGTCTCAATTATGAGAAGGCACCTTTAAGTCATTCCACACCCAGACTAATCATTGCTCGAGCCGAGTAAGTCCCTTGCGGAAGACAAAGCTCTGGCTCCAAGTTTTAAACGGCTACATACATGAGGGGGTTCGAACCCGCGACCTCACTTAAGCTAGGAAAGTCTCTTACCAACTCACCTGCGCCCTGAAGTTAAAATAATATTATTTTAAAAGAGGTTATAATAAGAATTGAGCCACTAATTGGGTCGAGCTTCAAGTTCAAGTTGACTCGTTAATTCTGGATTGAATTGAGTAGGATCAAATTGGACTGTAATATTTAAGAATCCCTTTACGTGATTCGTACAAGATTTAATCCACCAAATTTACGTAAGCTTACGCAATTGTCTGGTGAAATTGAGGCCTTGGATGGTATACTTTACCTTCCATAGGATTCAAATTTTCCATTGTAAACGACAAGTCTTAAATGTATAGATTCTGAGCTAAACCTCAATTCACACGGCATTGCTCAGTCTACGCTCTATTTCTCTCCTCTCCTTCCAAGAATCAGTCTCTCTGTCTACGGGTCAGGGTCAGACTGAGCAGAGAAGTCCTTACCCACGAAAAAGGCTTCGTAGATGTGTATAATCGAACACCAAAACATACAATAGCTACCGTCTCTTCCGAAAACCTGTAAAAGCAGAGCAAAAAGCTCTAATCTTTCTCTTTTCAATCTCTCATGTACATACCATGAATTTGAAACCCTCAAACCAAGTGCAAAACCTCTCTCAATCACACAAATACCCACTTTAAAGCCTGTCTTAAAACCCTGAGTAGACCATACACTTCTGGTCGTCTTCTTCTTCAAAAGCTCTGTTCTTTATTTCTTGTTTTCCTTAGGCTTGAATCATGAAAGCTCTCTATTTCCTCAACTTCTGGAGGGCAACAACCCAGAAAGAACACCGCCCTTCTACTGAAAACAATATTGCCGCCGAGTTTTCAAGCGCTGTGGTCTACTCAGACGACGAGTTTTATGAAGGGGAAGATTCTTTGTTTGAGTTGGAGTGTACCCTGTCTGATTTTGACCACAAGAAGATCAGCAACAACCTCCCATCAGACACGGATAAGAATGAGCTTGACTTCAGGGAGGAGGCTCTACACAAGTCGTCGGCCATTAAAACTGACAATGGCGAAAGTCAATGTTCACAACCTGCTCTTGCTCTGTCTCCTACTGATCATGTCTCTAAAAGACAGGTACTACCC
The DNA here is from genome assembly GCA_027123425.1 of Erythroxylum panamense. Lineage (NCBI taxonomy): Eukaryota > Viridiplantae > Streptophyta > Magnoliopsida > Malpighiales > Erythroxylaceae > Erythroxylum > Erythroxylum panamense. The sequence goes on along the minus strand of JAOTIZ010000006.1, from coordinate 36,514,645 downwards.
GTTGAACCCATCTTCAAGCCGCAATCTCCAATCTCGGTATTGAGATCAGCCCCCAAGTTTAGCGTCATGATGTTTAAGAAATCCAAGTCAATGGCGGTCCAGAAAACAGAGGACACAGAGTTGAGTGGCGTGTTTGTGGACAACAACGCTCAAACTGCTAACAAGCAAGGAAGTGAAGTGAAGTTCGAAAAATCTCCACAAAGTGCTACCTTCACTAGAGACAAAAGCCTGAGAATGCACAAGTACCTCAAGGTAATAAAGCCTCTATATGTCAAACTCTCTAAGAAAATAAATGAAAAGATGAAACTATCAGAGGAGTTGTCAATGTCATCAGCATCGTCGTCACCGGCAGCGTATACTAGAAGTTCACCGAAGAACGTGAAACAGGGGAATATTCCGGCAGGAATCAGAGTAGTTGGTAAACATCTTGACAAAAGCAAGTCCTCATCTTCAATGGCCGGCGTTTCATCAGTAAGTCGAAGGGATGATTCCTTACAGCTGCAGCAAGATGGTATTCAAAGTGCAATCCAACATTGCAAGAGATCATATAACTTGAGAGGTAAAACTTTAATCCACATACTAGCACAACTGTTTCATTTCTTTTAGAGTTCTGTTACAATGTTGTTCGCCCTTTAACGGCTTCCGAAATCCGCTTACAGATTATTCTTTGCTTTCACGGTCTGCAAGTGATTCGATGCCAGAGAAGATGATAGATTCACCAAGAATTTCAACCGAATAGCCTGGAATTGAACAAGCATTTCAAAGCTACAGGATTTGGATCTAAAGGGGAGAGGTAGCTTGAGATCTGGCAGATGTGAAATTCAATACTACAGTAAATGAACAAGAACGCGTGTTCTTGTTCTCTTTGTAAAGACAAAAAACTAAACAAATAACGCTAAAGTCAGGTTCTTTTGTATCTTCTCTATCTTCAGGTACAAGAATGTGATGGGTCATTAAGAACAAGAGATTTGATATTGTATCTGTTCCTAGTAGAAATGTCTTGGCTGGTTGTTCTTGTCAATAGGATATCATTTCTGGATTTGAAATCTTAAACGATTAGAATTTGGAAGGTGGAAAAAGACAGAGGCTCCTTTATTTAATTAATTTTTAAAATTTTCCACTTAATCAAGCGAACCAATATTTTCTGACCAGTATTACTTTATCTTATTATGTCTTATCTTATTCTGTTTTATGAAATCTTAATCATTTATATTGCGGGATTTTAAGCGAACCAATATTTTCTGACCAGTATTATTCTATTTTATTCTGTCTTATAAAATTTTAATTATTTATATTGTGAGATTTATGCAGGATACATGCGAGATTTACATAAAACCTATATAAGTAAACGGCTAGATTTACATAGAACCTGTATAAGTAAACGGCTGAGATTCATTTGATATACGGCTGAGATTCATTTGATATAATAAGACATTATAATATTCACAGAAATCTGGATTCTAATCAAGCAGTCAAGTTTGTTACTATTCTAATGCAGAAAGGACTGCTGTACACAGTGAAAAGCACTTGTTCACAGGCATTTGCCCGAGATAGTAGGGCATAAACCCATGTAATTAAATGTCCTGATGGCATTACTACAGCACATCTTAAAAGTTTGTACATTTTTTGGAGAACTGGAGAAAGAAACATGCCAAAGGACAAGATTGATGATTGGTTTTGGTCCTAAATGATCCTGAAACCTGCACTAAACTGCAAAGCAAAAAGCAAAGTTTTCTATATCACCATCATTAATGGCAAGGACTAGCTAAGCACCACCAAATGTGTCCGACTTCAGGTCTATTCTGTACCGTTCCAAGCACGTTCATTGGTCCCCCTCCTCACCAGACATAAGGGTTCTTAAATTTCAGGGCACGAGCATATATGTTCTTGATAACATAAAAGTTCCAGGAAAATGGAATAGAACTTGTTCCTCCTTAAAGAGTGGAGTGAACTGAACGTGGTCGGTGGTGAGAAATCTCCCAAGTGCCTTGACATAAAAATTCCAGGAACATGGAATAGAACTTGTTCCTCCTTAAAGAGTGGAGTGAACTGAACGTGGTCGGTGGTGAGAAACCTCCCAAGTGCCTTTAAGCTGCTGATTTTCGTTACATTTCATTAACGTACTTAAAAAGTGTGAATGGTCGAAAAGCAGAAATATGTAAAGATTGATTAATATTAGTTATTTTTAGTTTATTACTTTTATATAATTTATTCAGAATAAATGACTCAGATTGCAACTAAAATAATTTAAAATAATTTATTTTTATTAAAAATTTATATTGATAAAATGTTATTAACGTAATAATCTAATTCAATTCTTAAATTTGATTAAATTTGGGTAAAATCAATAACTTATTTGAAATTATAATTTAAATAGTTCATATTAAATTTTAAAATTAATTTAAATCATTTATATCATGTATAATTTGTTATTATTTTTAATAAATATATAAAATATTTTTATAAAAACTTAAAAATTCAAAAATATGATTTTAATAAAATTTTAGAAATTAAAGGTCACATATTTTTATCTTTTTTTTTCACGAGGTGTTCTATGAGGGTCCCAATTATGATAAGGCACCTTAAGTTATCCACTCTTAAATTAATCCTCGCTTAAGTAGGATAGATCTCTTGCAAGAGACAAAGCTCTGACCTCAAGTTTTAAATAGTTGTATATATAAGGACAGTTTAAACTCGCAATCTCACTTAAACTAAAAGAGTCCCTTATTAATTCATCTGTATTTTAGAATTATCAAACACAAATTTAAAATTAGGTTTTGCAAGTTCGAGACAAAGATGCTCAAAACATGGTTCATACAGGAACCCAACAAACTTGGAAAATCGATGACAGGCGTCTGATCTGGTCTGGTCTGAGGGACGATACATTGCACCAACAGGCACCAAGAACAAAACACTCCCATCCCTACAATGTCAATAGATTTGCCTTGATCTTGTTCCCTTAGGATTAGGAAATCTTATGCTGTTCTTAACGTAATCTTTTCTTACTTTTTCATCACTGTGACGTAGAAGCTGACATGATTGAACGTAAATTAAATGTTCCAGGAAAAAGTTATGTTAATGGCTCTGTTGTTTTGACTGAAAGAAGGAGAAGTAATAAATTGAAACTACCGACAGTTTCAGAGTTCATTGGATAAGCAATGATGATGGGGCGGTGTTGTTGAAAACTGTGAATGAAGACTGCGAAAATCAGGAGTAAATGGGGAAGATAAAGAGCACCCGACCCGACAGACCAACAATGTCGTTTCATCCGAGAACAATAGGATGTCTTGTCTCCTTTGTTGATCTTGTGTTTCTTTTTCTTAATCAGAATTCATAATTTATCTCTTTCGCTATTTTATTATTTTAAATTACTTAAAATGAATATAATATTAATTTAATCAACACAATTTATTAAAATTGTAATTTTTTTAAAATATAAACTATCGCATAATTAACTACTCTATACAATTATTAAAAAGCTTAGCTGATTTGATAAATTCAATTTTGAAAATTTAGATAATTTAATAACTTTTATTATTAAAAAGATTAAATTGTTGATTAATTAGAAGATTAAATTGTTGATTAATTAGTCAATTTTTATAAATTAAAAAAAATAAACAATTTTTATTAAACTTTAAATTATTAGATAAATAAGGACAATTTTAATTATATTTATTTTTTAATTATATTCAATCTTTATCTAATTTTATAATATTTTAATTTCGATTAAAAAATTTAAAAAGCATCAGTTATATATCTAATATTTCAATATTTATAAAATATTATTATGTATAATAACTAATCACCATGCAATATAAATTTTAATAATAAAAGGACAACTAATTTTTAGAACAAACGAATTTTTAAAAAATGGGCCTATTGAATTAGGCTTTCTACGCTTATAACATTGGTGGTCTCAATCTCAGCAAAGCCCAATATTACTGACATTGCACTTGCGTTAGGCTTAGATCAATCCTTAGCCCACAAAATAATTGCTATGATAATTCCAATATTACCAAATAATTATCTTTGATAAATAAAAATGTCAATTTTAGCTCAAACTAATCTGATTAAAAATTGTTTGACCCAGCCGAAACATAAAAAACGTCATAGTTTTATAGAAAAATTAATTTTAATTTTTCAAAAAAAAAATTATTGAACGCATTTTTAATTTTTTAAAAATAATATATAAAGTTAAGCCACGTGCTCGCCAGCCTAGGACCATGGTTAGGAACACTCCAACCATTGACATGATCCAGGGGCTAGCCGACCCGTGGTCAACGTCAGGAGCAAGGCTCAGCCTGGACAAACATGCGGAGAAACAAATATATACTCAGCATCATCGTCGTCAATTTACACATAAGCCAAGTACATAATCTTCTATTCAATTTTATAGTTTCTTATTTTGTTTTATAAATTTTAACCATTTATTTATATAAGTTTCGCATTTATTTATATAAAATTTACGCAAAATTTACATAAATAAATAGCTAAAATTTACAAAACAAAATAAAACAAAATAAATATTAAGGAAATTATATCTTACTTATTTTGTAATTATCCTTGACATAATTAGATGATTTGTATAGGAGTATAATTAGGGATATATTGCCGATTTTGTAGCATTATTTTAGGAGAAGATATGTTCGACAGTGTGTATATATGCAGTACATTGCAGCAATGAGAAAATCAATCTAATTTATCACCAAGTCTTCTATTCTTTTTATGGTATCAGAGCAACGATCCTGGTGTTCTTGATTATCAAACTTTTCATACTTTCTAAAACATCAACGTAGCCATGGCAGACGACGCGAAAGATTCCGGGTCCGGGTCGAACGTCACTGCCATCAACCCGTCACACCCTTTCTACATTCATCATTTAGATCAACCAGGCCATGTCTTGGTTCCCATCAAATTGAACGACATCAACTACCAATCTTGGTGCAAAGCGGTTATTCATGCTCTCACCGCGAAGAAGAAAATCTGTTTTATCGACGGCATTGTCGAAGAGCCATCGCAGGATAAGGATCCTTTTTTGTTTGAACAATAGAACCAGTGCGACAGCATGATACTTTCTTGGCTGACTCATGTTGTTGAATTAGACATTGCCGAGGGGATCATTCATGCCAAAACAACGCGTGAAGTGTGGGTTGATTTACACGACCAATTTTCATAGAAGAACGCCCCTGTCGTTTTTCAAATACAGAAATCAATTGCGACCATATCGCAAGGAACAATGACAGTGTCCGCATATTTTACAAAGATGAAGGCTTTATGGGACGAGCTCGCGACATACCGTAGCCCTCTGACTTGCAACCAACGTCAAGCACATCTTGATCAAAGGGAAGAAGACCGCCTTATGCAATTTCTCATGGGGTTGAATGAGTCATACAAGGCGGTAAGATCCAATATATTGATGATGTCACCATTGCCCAATGTCCGTCAAGCATACTCCTTGATTGTCCAAGAACAGATGCAGCGACAAGTTTCTTCTAAGCCTGTCAAAAATTTCTCCATTGCAGCCGCAGTCCCGGGAAAAGGAGGAAGTTCAAAATAGAAAACGTGTGATCATTGCAATCGACCCGGGCATACCATAGATGAATGCAGGACTCTCAAATTTCACTGTAAGTTTTGTGACAAAAGGGGTCACACGGAGGATAGATGCTGGTTGAAGAACGGGAACAATAATAAGTCGGGACAGTTTAAAGGGCAACGGAACCAACCAACAACGAATGCGGCAGAATCCCAAGCTGTTTCTACTTCTTCTGGCAGAGTGCAGGGATTCACCGCAGAACAAATTCAACAATTGGCATAGGAAATTGATGCCCTGAATCACAATAATTCCGGTAATGTTGATGCATATGCTAATGCTGCAGGTTTGATTCCATCAACTCTTGTGTCTATTAATTCTAGTAGTACAAGTTCTTGAATTTTGGATTCTGGCGCCACCGATCACATTGTTTCCCACCCATCTCTGTTAACCGAACCCAAGCCTTCCAATTCTACAAATTTCAATTTACCAAATGGTGCTATATCACAAATCACACACACCGACACTGTTGTTTTTAATCCACAATTGATACTCAAAAATGTCCTATGCGTTCCATCATTCAATTTGAATTTGATTTCAGCTAGTAAACTAATGACATATCTGAATTGTTGCATTCTCTTCTTTCCTGACTACTGTATTTTGCAGGACTTGGTTTCGGGGAAGACGATTGGCTCG
>JAOTIZ010000006.1:36495146-36506269 GCA_027123425.1 Erythroxylum panamense | reverse complement strand
GACGCGGTGGAGATGTAAGGGGCGGTGGTGCCGGCATTGTACGGTGGATCTAAGACCAATATGTGGATAGTGAGAGAGGATTGTTGAGTAACTAAGAGTTTGCCAAGTTCCACCATAGATATCAAGTGACCTATGGCTGGTGTTGGGTAAAGAACTAAAGTCTCGTTCATGCCGGCCTGTGCCTGAAATGTGAGGGAGACGATTAAACAAATACTTTAAATACTAATTCAGTAGAGGCCCGATTCAGATTGAAATCGATATCTAAGCAACACCATCTATCTTTCTTCTCAGGTCAAGATCGATGCTCTTAAAGAAAAAGTTCCTCACGTGACAATGTTTCAATTATGTCTGATACAGGACAAAAGTAATGTGGGAAGTACATATTCATGATCCGATCGAGAAAGTGATGTCCTGCACGTTCTAAACCAGTCATTGGTGATGCGAGAGTAGTAGGCGAGTAGCCGAAGATGATAAGGTTAGGACAACCAACGAAACCTTTGGAAAAACACAGATACGACAATTATGATTCAATCTTTTAAGAAATAATGTTATTTTAATTAATTATTTAAAATAATATTATTTATTAAAACAGTTATTTTTACCAATATTTTTAAAATTTAAACCGATAAAAAGTAAATAAAATAAAAATTTAAATTCTTTTTATTAAATTTCAATTTAAAATATTAAATAAAAATTAGCCATTTTTATTAATGACTGAATAATTAATTAATTTTTAATAATAAAATATTTATAATTAAACTGAATAAATATATTCAATTTTTTAAAATAGCTAAACACCATATGCATCTCTACTAGTTAAAACTCAATAATATATTATTGAAAACTCAATAATAAAATATACAGCGTAATATTATTGAATCAGATTGTCTTCTACTTGTGAATACTCAGAAGCATGGTATTTTAGATTTATCTTATGCTAAGATATATTTCAGATTTATCTTATGCTAAGATGAGTCAAATGACCAGTACTAGGGAAGCTTTGCTTCAGTCTAATTTTGTAAATTGGAGGTTTTTTCATTAATTTTCTGAATCTAAGTCGGATTTATTAGGAGAGTCTATTGACTCGGAGATAGTTTGGACCAGTTGATTCGATTTTTCTAGCCGTTTTATTAGTAATATAGCATCAGTTTCAAACAAAAAAAACAGCTAAATTTTAAATCCAAAGAATAATATTTTTTTATATAATCATCAGGTCTCAAATTGAGCCAAACTGGAATAGCTAACTCAACCTAAGGTCCAGAGCATTAGACAAATCAGGCCTAGGGCTATATTGCAAACTGGGTTGGATCGAGTCAGGCCCAGTCCAATCCTGATTTCCAGCCCCAATTTGTAGACTTTCCAACTCTTCACATACTTTCAAGTTTCAAGAACCCCCTCTCATGCTTGTCCTTTTCCACGACCAGGAGATCTGTGTAAGAAATATTTAAAGTATGTATACATCATTAAACTCATCAGATATGTCCATTCGTTAGCAACATGCAACGTTAGATAACAACAATTGAGCACAAACTATAGAAATTAAGAAAGATTTTTATATATTCTTGTAGATAGGAAGAGTAGCTTTTCCCTTGGATTAAAAAGCAGAAAAGGAAAGTGATAAGTAGGCAATAAGAGTTTTAAGAAACCACACCAAGGACACATTGATAAGCAGTCAGGTTCAGTGTCACACAAATGAGCAGCAGTTCAGAACAAACAATTCCAAGGTCAGTACAAAGAAACACAACATTAGCATTCCGAATGTTTCTTAATCAAATATACAAGTAGGAAAGGGCATTTAAAAGGTACTAAACGTAAATTTTAAGAATAAAATTGCACTGTCAAGTTACAAATACAACTAACCACAGCAACAAAAGCTCAGTACTCCCACTTCTTCATCTCCATGCCATCCGGAGGACTTCCTTCAACCTTCTTAGAACCAACTTCTTTCCAGTTTGTTGACAGCACTGTCCCATTTGACTCGACCTGCAAGTTACGAGCACACAACTTAAGCAATCATCGCAAGAATATAGCAAACCGGACTTCTGTCTTATGCTTGCAAAGACATAGTTGGAATTTCACACCCGACAAGTATTCGATACAAAGGCAGTGAAGATCTTACAAAAGATTTGCTCATGGCTCTTCTAGTGTCCTCATCAGCATCATGATATATTTCTTTGAAAAATTTGTTCAAAGCTGCATCACCATCTAGCTTTTCTTCTTTCTCCTGATATTTGGATCAGGACATTACGTGCTCAGTTAAATTTGATTGCAGCAAGATTTTGTAAGAATACACATAAAAGCACGAGAGAGTAATCCAAAAACAAAAGGATTACCTCCTTCTTCACTTGTGCTTCGAGCTTATCCCAATTTACTCCTTTTGGTTTTGAAGAGGGATAAGTTGGCCTATGAGATCCTGTTCCTGGTTTTGAAGATAGATAAAAAGTGACATCACCAGTGTCAAAAGTAATCTTAGCCATCTGTTCATCATACACTGAATTCAAGCTACCTACGAAAAGCTTAAATTGGGATAAACACCTCATACAATGGCATAAGTCCTGAAACCTGAGAAATTCTTGGTGTAACATCAATAACATCGAGAATCAACTAACAGTATCTAGGAGGTGTTCACTCCATTATCCAAGATAAAGGATTCACCAAATTTCAGCATTCGTTACACATATTGCTATCTTGGCAAAAGAATTGCAATAATTTAAATCACTGATGCTGGCCTGCTTGCATGTGCATCAAGAGATAATGAAGGAATAATGAAAATAAAAGAAAAAATGATTCTTCCTAGCAACCACGGTAAAAGAAGTAGCATCCTATGCGATGAATGAATGACCAAAGAGGCACACAAGATATGATCAAACAGCTTAGTGAATAGATATGACATTAACCTCTTCACGTACCAGAGGTAACAATAGCCCTTTGTAGAACAACCGGTTCCTTGCTGTATTCAAGAGAGGTCCAGTGTATTGGTTCTGCTTTTGCCAGGCGGATTTCAATCTTTGTAGACAAAACATCGAACTTGCAATTCGCAGGTACTATCTGTTAGCCATGTATGGTCATCAAGAATAAATTGCAATAATCAGGGCCTTCAGTGTGACACAGGTGGTAATCACAATAGGTTTAACAAAGCCATGAATGGTGGCATGAGTACTAAGAAGTGATGTCCTAAAGTTCCCAAAAAAGCTGATTGGGATTGGCATATTCCTTGCATATAATGGAACTCCATATGTCAAGTCGGTAGATAGGCTTCCCATGAGGAAGCCATTTATACCTTTCGTTCCTTATTGGATCTGTAACGCCAATAAGGTGTTCCAGCAAGGGTGAATCAAGCCAATGCCAAGTATTTAACTGCATTTACTGTTTACACGCATAACTGGTTTAAAGCAACAAATTTAATGCAAAACCTTCCCAAATAAACGGGGTTGAAAATGGTACTCCTCTTGACCAGGAACATTGATGTTAACGCTTAACTGCAAAAGAAAAGGTATCAATGTTTAATCCATATGCGCATATCCAGGAAAACAAATAATTACAGGTATTCAGTTGATGCACATACTATCTGTTCACCATAGTCCACAGAAACACAACTTGGCGGTATGCCTTTTGCAAATATGCTCACAACCACCACATCTGGTTTCTGGTAGAATTCATGCCTGCAAAAGCCACCAGATCAATTACGTATTTAAGTTGAAAATACTGAAAAGAAAGTAAAGAAAGCCACAAACCTGTACTTTGGCTTGGCAGGTGGTACAACTGATGCTTGACTTGATAGGTCACTCACAGGCTGAGGATCTGGCAAGGAAGCAGTATTTGTTGGGACTTCTGGTGTCTGTTTTGACAGATGACTGGTCTCCTCTGAATGCACATGCCAAATCTTATTCGTCATATACAATTTACTAAACCATTTGCAACTTCAAACCCCAAAAGCCAGTGCCAGGAAAAGATTAAGGTAAGAGATGATTTCATACCAGCAATGAGCTCGTTGCACTCTTTGATCAAACTAATGAATCTTGAATCTCCTGGTGCCAAAGAAGCACCAGTCTCTAGAGCAGCCTTAGCAGTCTCATACTCCTCAAGCTTCAGGCATGCAATCCTGCAACAGAAACAATGACACCCGCAAAACCACAAATGCATAATTGCATAAAACGAATTTCAAGTAAAACTGGCTTCAAGGGTAGGCAACACCTTAAATAAGTAAATAGAACCAACTAATTAAGCAACCTAAGCAAAGAAAACCACATCTGGTAGAGAAGCCTGTGCCTTGGCAGTCATATCTCAACATATAGCCCATAAACAATGAAGAATTCTTACTATCGATTGTAGACTATGTTGCCGTCATAGTGGGTAATACAGAAGCATCCATCAACATGCACTTCACAATAGCATTAAGATGCATAAATGGCAATGATAATTTACACGAATTATCCAGGGTTCAATGCAAACACACAAAACAAACTGCAAAGTGGCAACAAATTGTAAAGTACATTTCTCATTGATATGATGGCCCAAACCCCCAAAACCATGATTTAGTGAAAAGCACAAGGAATATATTAAATGAACAAAGACTATAAATCAGACTGCGACAATCCCATAAAAAGAACAAGCTAAGATCAAAACACTTCAGAGCTATTGTAGCTCGACCAGAAAAACATCAACAGTTAAACTATGGTGCTAACCAGTAATTTACAACCAGCTCAACTAAGTGTCTATCTCCGTGTATGTCTGTGAGAAAGTATCAAAGAATATATATTTGCTAAACCAATTATATAAATTACAAAAGTATACTAACCCCTTTCGAAGGTATGCTCTCGTCGCTGAACGGTCCAACTCTATAGCCCTGTTCGCATCAGCAACAGCCTCTGAAAATCAAAGGAATAACCAAGAAACAATGTTTAAAAGATCACCATCTCAATCATTGCACGGACTAGCATAAACACTTCCTCTTTCTTACTCTGCTCGAAACGTAAAAATTCGAGCAACTTACATACTCATGAGACCACTGTATTCAGTTAATTCTCAATTAACACTACCAAATAAAACAAAAAGACAAACATTTCCAATTTCGTTTCCTTCTACCAATAACCATTAGAAGTTGAGAACTAACTCGATGGCCTAGCATTCCTTTACAGCATAAGAGTAGATAGAGGACTACCTGTGAGATTATTGAGCTTGATGTTGGCCTGAGCACGGTCAGCTAAGAGCTCGGCGTTGTTAGGGTTTATGTCGATGGCCTGAGAATAGAGATCGACGGCGAGCTCGAAGTGGTCGTCGATGAAAGCCTCTTTCGCCTTGGTTACGAGATCGGAGGCCATTGGATGAGCCCAAAGAGTCTGGAGAAATGTCCAAGAGGAGTTGAGAAAATTTGGCAGAGAAGGATTAGAATGCGATTGACTAAAACAGAAGTCTTGTATTATTTAATTTTTCTTAAAATTATAAACGTTTTTGAAGTGACCAATACGCCGACAGGGAGGAGGAAGGTTCTAGAATTGTATCCAACGTCAAAGGGAATGCTTGGGGGAAAGCTTAATCACATCTTAATATTTTTAAAAATATGTAAATAAATTATTATTATAAAATTTAACAAAATTAAACAAATACTATTTATATAACAATTCATTATTTTTAAACTCAAATTAAATTAAATAAATTTGATTCAAACTGATTATTTATTATAATTATTTTAAACTATTAATTTAAATTAAATTTAATTAATTTAAATTATATTTTAAAATTAATTTAAATTATCTAAGTTTTTAAATAATTTGTTAATTTAGTCATTACATTAAACTTATACCTTCTTTTGAAAAATAATAATATAAATTTGCAGACACAATTTTATAAAATGTAAACTATCGCACACTTTTTATTTATTGTAAATTTCAAATTGGATGTACGATGATGATGAAATTATTAACAATGCCAAAAGAATAATTTAATCTCCAAGATTTGCATTAAAATTTAAGTTGTAATTAACGTCTTGGTACATTCAAAATGAGCGTTAACGATTATAAAATATTCAAAATAAACTCTAATGTTTAGAAAAAGTTCAAAATAACCCCTTAATTTAAGTTAAATTTCATGATTAACTATGTCAAGTTAAGCGTCTTTTGGCTATTGTCATTTTTTTTTTTTTTCGAGATCGAAGGGCGTAAGAGTAATTTCACTTGCTCTTTCCTGTTTTGCCTATTATTTAATTTGGTCGTCTGTTATTGGACAGGGTGAGTCCAAGGAAGGAGACGATGACGTGGACAACGGCCACCGTTGGGAGGATAGTAGGCAGAACGGAACTACACCGTTTCGAGGACGCCTGTGCGCGGGTTATCACGTTATGCAACTCCAGCCTGTCGGGAGAAGGTGTCTGCGTCCACAGTGCCGTGACCAAACTGGGTCTTGCAGATCGCATGTACTTGAACAACAACTTGCTCTCTCTATATGCCAAATGCTTTGGCTTGGAGCTTGCACGCCAGTTCTTCGACGAAATGCCATATAAGGATGTCGTGTCGTGGACGGGCATGGTCTCTGCCTACGTTCACAACGCAAGACACGAGGACGCACTTGGGTGCTTCGAGTCAATGGTGATGTCGGGTCAGTGTCCGAATGAGTTCACTTTCTCCAGCATTTTGCGTTCTTGTTCTGCTCTAGGAGAGGTTAGTTATGGAAAGCGCATTCATGGTTCTATAGTGAAACGTGGGCTTGAGAGTAACCAAGTGTTGGGCAGTGCGTTGATTGAGTTATACTCCAAATTTGGTTCTTGTGAGGAGGCGTCTGAGCTTTTTGGGTATGTCGAAAGTGGCGATACGGTTTCACGGACAACAATGATTTCGTCTGTAGTTGAAGCTGGGGATTGGAGGCAAGCTTTGCGGTTTTATATGGATATGATCAGAGATGGGATTTCACCAAATAGGTTCACTTTCACTAAACTTCTTACAGTATCTGGTTTCCTTGGCTTGATCTGCATCAGATTGATTCATACCCACATGATTAAATTAGGGATTGAGCTGAATTTGGTATTGAAGACTGCTCTTGTAAATGCGTATTTAATATGTAAAAGTATAGAAGATGCATTAAGGGTCTCCAACCTGACTCCTGAACATGACGTGTTCTTATGGACTGCTATAATCTCAGGATTCGCTCAGAACTCAATGTTCAAGGAAGCTGTTGAGGCATTTCAGGAGATGGAGATATTGGGAATCTTGCCGAATAACTTTACGTATTCGTGTATACTTAACGCTTCTGCATCGATGCAATCACTCGATTTTGGACGACAGATTAACTCCAGGGTGATCAAAGCTGGTTTGGAGGATGATCTGTCTGTAGGCAATTCAATTCTTGATATGTATATGAGATGTTCTCCAACTGTAGAAGATGGATTGAGAGTGTTTAGAGGGATGGAGTCACCTAATGTCATCTCCTGGACATCTTTGATTGCTGGCTTTGCCGATCATGGTCTTTGTCAAGATTCCCTGAAGTTGTTCATGGACATGAGACATGTTGGAGTTCATCCAAATTCTTTTACACTCTCCACCATCCTCAGGGTCTGCAGTATCATCAAATCTGCTAGTGAGACACTGAAGCTACATGGATATATAATCAAAAGAAAGGCAGATAGTCATATTATTGTCAATAATGCTCTTGTAGATGCTTATGCTGGATCAGGTAGAATAGATGATGCATGGCTTGTGATTAGAAATATGAAGCAAAGAGATGCAATCACATATACAAGTTTGGCCACAAGACTCAATCAAATGGGACGTCGTAAAGAAGCTCTAAGTATAATTCATTACATGTTGAAATGTGATGTGAAGATGGATGGGTTTAGCCTGGCCAGCTTCCTTTCTGCATCGGTTGGTTTGGAAATAACAGAAGCTGGAAAGCAGCTCCATTGTCATTCTGTCAAATCTGGTTTAGGCAATCACATGTCAGTATCAAATAGTTTAGTCGACTTTTACGGTAAATACGGACTTGTAAACGATGCTCGCAGAGCATTTGCCGAAATAATTAAGCCGGATGTTGTATCGTGGAATTCGTTAATGTCAGGATTAGCGTTGAATGGGCATATATCCTCTGCTCTATCTGCTTTTGAGGATATGAGGTTGGCTGGAGTCAAACCTGATTCTGTTACCTTCTTGTTAGTGCTTTTAACTTGCAGTCGTGGTGGTTTAACAGATATGGGTCTGAAGTACTTCCACTCTATGAGAGAAATTCAAGGTCTAGAACCGCAAATGGATCACTATGTTTGTTTAGTTGATCTCCTTGGCCAAGTTGGCCGGCTAGAGGAGGCCATGGAAGTGCTAGAAACTATGCCCTTCATGCCAGATGTGTCCATATACAAAACTTTGCTAGTCTCCTGCAAGGTTCATGGGAATGTTCCTCTAGGGGAAGATATGGCAAGACGGGGCCTTGAGATCAATCCAACGGATCCTGCATTCTATTTACTGCTAGCAGACTTGTATCATGATTCTGGCCGAGCCGATTTGGGTGAAGAAACTCGCAGGTTAATGAGGTTGAAGAAGCAGATATGTTGAAGTTGGAGAAAATTACAAAACATTGCCTGTCAACCGCACTCTGCAGAAGAATCGCCTGGTAAAGGAGCTGCAAAACTCATCCTTGACCTCCAAATGCTGCTTTGCATTTGGAACAACATCAGATTATGCAAGAGAATGGATTGAACATTGGAACTGGCAAGCATCTGGAATGACCATTGAGATGCAGGGATACGTCATTTAATCAGATCACCAGATCACCGAATATATTACGGTGCTGTAGGATTGAGGAAGTTTTAGCCCCTCACACATTTGAAGAGGCTACCACCAAGGTAGAATGTGGTGAAATGCTTGTTTATGGCAAAGCCTACATCTACTAACAAATTTTGTTTTGATGAACTCCAGTCATCTATTGACATATTTGATTGATGCTCTAGGTTTTGAATGTCATGCCAAGAAGATGATATTGTGCTTTGAAACAGCAAACTTCATGTAACCATTGAAATTGAGATTATTAAATGAAACAGTTCATGTCTCACCAGTCGATTCAATCCAGTGAACAGGAAGTACAAGATGTCAAAAGGAAGGACTAAGAACAGGGAGCCTAATTCAACTCCAGACCAAGAGTGCCTCAAAATAGTATTACAAATCAGACTCCTTTGGCTGACCAGAAGAGACTGCAGGTGCTTCCTTCTGAGGGCGTGATTGTGCAGCCTCAAGTGTCTTGTAAAACTCTTCCGGGAGTGGACCAGGTCGATGAAGAGGAACATGCTTAGGAACTGGAGAATTGTCTTCTACAACTTCACACTCATAGTCATCGGGAACACCCCAAGGATCCCACTCTGTTATTTGATAGAAACAAACGACCCGTCAGAAACATTGTAGATATAGCAAAATAACATAAGGTCTAATATGGCAAAATTACAGAAGATTTTTGTCATTAGGCCAAACTCTCTGCCATGTTCATTCAAGGTTTGCTCACATTTCTATTAAACTAAGCACATTGTTCTTTAAGAAATTAAAAAGAAACCGACAAGTGACCTGGGCAAAACTTAGATACATATTCAGATATAGCACATCTCAACAAGAAAGCCCAGTAGCCAAAAATTCAAAGGTTATTTCCATCAGTGTACATATTGGATAAGCAATGAAACTGAAAATGATTAAAGCACCTAAACTACAAGAGAAACAAGACTCTCTAAACCATACAAGGCAAGGCCATGCAAAGAGTGCGGTTAAGATATGCCAGATTCTGCCAAATAGACAAATGAAACCTACAATGCATATACCAATGTCACTAAACAACCCGACTCTTCGTAAATGTCAATCCATAAGCTCCATAAAACCATATATCAGCTAATAACATATGACCATAGTGCATCATTCAACTGAGAAGACCAGAAATCAAGCACCATTCCACATTACGCCGGTCATATACTCTTGACGCTACGAGCCTCCCAAAGAAACCATCTCATATGATATTAGATCTAAGAATTGTAGTGATTCCCACCTAAGAGCGTGCAAATTCTTCCTGTAACTAATCAATCCAAAACATTTGCAAGATCTAATAAGAATCAAAGACATTAGTTCCTTCCTCCATATGACCTAAAACGAAATTGGATCACGAGCAAATGCATTACCAAAACACCATAAGAAATGAATCGACCCGCATTGACTAATCAGTACTTGACTTTCTTCTCTGAGTACATAAGCACTTCAAAAAGATGAAACAACTAGACTCGGAAACGTAAACGGACCAATCATTTTCTCGATGAGCTTGAGCTCGTCCTGAGCCTCTTCGATGAGCTCCTCGACCTGCCCGCAACCCAATTTCTTCTCGATCATCTCCCAATCTTCTTCCTCCCGGCACACTTTAAGCCTCTGCCTCGTGAAACTCTCCACCGCCTTACGGTACCCTTCGTCCTCCGGCACGGCCTGAATCTCCTTTAGGGTTTTGGTATACAGATTGATCAACACTTCTCTCGCGTTCGGGACCACATCCAGCCCGACAATCCCTGTCGTCTGTTTCACCTTGGCCATCAACGGCCGTGCGATCACCCGCAGGAACATTGCGATATCTCTGCCTCTGCTGCTCCTGATCACCAGTCCTCAATCACGCTCTCTTACCTTCTTCACTGATACAAAAGGAATGAAACGGCAAGGCGAAGTTGAGTTTTTCTCGCCTGGATATCTGATCTAGACATTGGATAAACCCGAGCCCTTCGGTTACTTGGGCCCAGTGGATACTCGATGTGAAGTAATGGAAGTATAGGGTTGTTTCAAGACTGTAATTGGGTCATACATTAACTCCCCTCAAATTAAAAATATAAACAAGTTATTTTATTACAAAATCATTATAGAGCTCAAGGAATTGTGAATGAATAGGTTTCAAGTAAAGGTTAATCAGCGCTTTTCTCCACCACAAAAATATTTTTAAAGAAAAATAAGTATTTAATTGTAAAATAAAAAAATTTAATAGATATGACTTTTTTGTCAACTAAAATATAATTTTGTAAGAAGTTCAAATTTTAAACTTCTCAAAAAAAGCCCTTTAAATAAATTTTTCGGGTAGATTTTTCAAATCAATTAATGACTTTATTTTTTAGTCTCTTTTATCCTTATATTTTACAC
>JAOTIZ010000006.1:36477943-36488525 GCA_027123425.1 Erythroxylum panamense | reverse complement strand
TCTTTAATTGTTTGTATATATTTCTATATAAATAAAAATATAAATAAATTATTTTTAAACATAAATCAAATATAATAGAATAAAATATCAGTTACTAAATAAACATTTATTAAATAATCAATAATAATATTTTAATATAATAAATAATAAATAATAAAACTTTTATTATTTTAAAATATAAAATATGAAAATTTTATTTGTCACGGTTGTGACTTGAACCATAACTTTTAATTGGACATGATTTCTGTTTTAAAATCATTGCATTAAACCCCTGTAACAACCATTTTAATATCAAGGGTATAATAGTCATTTATTATACATTACTTTCAATTTCATCCATCTTTTAAACAATATTTCACTACATTACATTATGAATCATTCCATTCCTCTCAAACAACTTTTCACTACATTACATTACATTCCATTCTATTATAAACCGTTTCGTTATCTTCAATTCCACGCCATTAATTAACATTCAACCAAATAGGTTCAAAAGGATGAGAATAGAGTTAGGTTAGAGTTTTAATTTAAAAATTGGTTAAATTTGTACACATAATTAAAAAGTTAAAACTTATTCTCGTTACTAATTTTTAAAATTTTTAATTTAGTAATTAATATTTTAATATTCGTATGATTAAAATTAAAATTTTGTCTTTATTAATTATTAATATTGTTTAATAGATAAACATATATTTGATGCTTGGATACTTTATAATAAAAAAAATTAATAAATATAAATTTTAGATTTAAGTTATACAAGTTTTAAATATTAATAAATAAGTTGAAAATTTTTTAAATAGTCATTAAATTGAAAAAAAATAAGACTTCAATATTTTAAATTTATTATCCCATTGAATTTTAGAAAATTTCAAATGAAATATATATAGACATTTTGAACTAAAAAATCCCAATTTAGAACAATTTTTAAAAATTTTGTTAATTACTTTCAATTAAAGTTTGAGTTGAAATTTTCCTAGTTTTTATTCGAAGCCCACTTTAAAACGAGATTAAATCTTTTGTGCCCATAATCCTATACTAATCATATTCCATATGATCTCATTCATATAAATATATGAGACCAATAAAAAAATGTGGATAAGATCGTATAGAAAATAATTAGTACAAAGTTATGGTACAAAATATTTGAACTTCTTTCTAACACACGGTGTATAAACTCTTATGATATAAAGATATATCATATTCAATTCACTATTTTATGATTGACTAGTTCACGTCAAGTTTGTACACGTATCTGTGGAGAAGCTTTGGCGACTGGAGTTGTTGTTAATAATTTAAGTATACCACAACTTGCATACTTTGACCTTATTGCCTTACCTTATATTAATTTACATATTTTGCAGCCAAGTTCGATCTAAGTTGACTAGTTGGTTATGGGTATTGTTTTTGTTTTTTGTCGGTCGTAGCCACATTCCTGTCGCTCTATCTCATAACTCAAATTTTAGACTTTTAATTAAGAGATGAGAGCAATAAATCACTCGTACCAACTAATTTAATTTGAGCATTATAAATTAAGAAAGTGTAAGTCTAATAAAAATCAAGCTCGTATCATCATACATTGCGAAATATTAAACTCACCACATTAACGTTAAGGTTAATAATTACAAAAATATTCAAACTTTACTTAATTTTTTAATACTACTCCAACAACAATAACAATAGAAAAACTGCAAAGATGCAGGTTGACGATGATTCAATAATACACAACCTTATCTTTAATTAGTAGAGATATTGATTCTAAATGCTAATCCAAACTTTAAAAAGTATAGTTAAAATATTATAACTTACATTTTATTAAAAAAAGACTAATATTAAGTTATCTATTAATATAAATGGCACAGTGAGTTGTATTATATTAGTATTTTCTCACTTGACTGTCACATATTAAATTTATATCACATATAAATTTTATTACTTAATAGATTTAAAAAATAAAAATCTTAAAATGATTATGAAAGCTTGTATTTTCAATTAAATACATAAAAACTATAATAAATTTTAAAATGATATTTTTGAAATTCAATATCTGAAAATATGACTGCGAGTGGGAAGTCATCGCCTTTACTTATACGCGCGCGTGTGGTTTCACTTTCATGGGATGCTAATGAGAAGTTGGGCCCACACAGTGCATTATATAATCCTTATCTTCTTAGGAAACCCACTTTCTCTCTATAAAGTAAAAGAAATAAAACAAAAGGTAAAAATGACGTGTCAAATGGGCAGATCAGAGCCAAGCCAACGTAATCTCCCTAGGCTTTCCCACAGTCGAACACGCTGAGGTGGTGATTAGCTAATATTGACCGCACGATCAACTGACATCACCAGTGGATCTAGTGGGGACCACCGTGAAAAGACATCAAACATTTGGCAAAGTAATGTTCCGCTGTAAGATGCTCCCCCATACACCAATCTTTTAGTGAAGAATCTGGCGCCGTTAAAAATGACTGCATAGTTCACACTGATGCTTTTCTTGTGGAAGCATCTTCGTTCGTGATCGTGCCATAGGGTTAAAGTTTTGTTTAATGGTTTAAATCGTACCTAACTTTATTTTTCAAAACAGTTATTAAAATTTAACTGTTTCTTATAATATTATATTAGATTATAAAATTTAAAACAATACAAAAATTATTAAAATTAAAATAATACAAAATTATTAAAATGTTGTCAAACTCTAATAACTAAACATCAATTTAATTTATGTGTCATCAAAATTAAATAATCTAATTTTTAATAAACGTCGACGTAATTAAGTCTCTAATATTATTTTTGTACTTTATTTAAAACGCAATAGGCATAGTTATAATATTAGCATTTGAATTTAGTTTTCTAACTCATAAAAAATCAGAAAACATTTTAAAAAGTGTTCATCACGAATGAGTTGAAAATATCCAAGCAGGGATAATAATGAATAGACCAAGAGGTCTAAATTCAGGTTCGATTCATGAACCAAATCAGTCCCATATCGATACAAAACAAAAAAAATTTAAACAAAATAATAAAGAGTTAGATATCCGGTAAACTTAAACTTTGATAATTCAGGTCTGGATTTAATTAAAAAATATTATTTTACATATTAATTAAATTTTTATTTAAAAAATTTAACGACGCCTGTATGAGTCGGCTGATTGTCATCCTTAACAACCTGACTAAGTCCAAAGATAATAAAAATTAATTTGTTCGGTTTTAATTTTAAATTCGAGATTTTGTTTAATAATTTTATTTTAATTTAATTAATTACGAATTATTATGTTAAATTGACTTAAAATTAAAATATGTTTAATCAATTAAAACTTGAATTCAATTATCGAATATTCAAACCGAGTATTTTTAGTTTGTATTCGAGTTTTAAGAGAATTATATATGCCTTATATATAAGAAAATTAAAGTTTGAATCTCAATATCACTTTTAGCGAAGATAATTTTACTAAACCTGTAAAGATGCTTATAAACAGGCAATCGAACTAGATCCACTCACACTTATACGTTTATGATGTAATAAGATTCTGATGAAAGCTTGATCGATTAGGCAATGATATGTTAAAAATATATATTATTTCGTTACCACTGCAAAAGCAGAAAACTGAATCTTAGATCGAAAGACTCTCTTTGGTTGGCCACCTTCTTCCCGCCATGTTGTCATTCGAAGAAGAAATTACAAAAATAATTTCTTTGTAATAAATGTTAAGGAAATATTGTGCAAGTATTTACTATATTTTTATTTATATAAGTATTTAATATGTCAATTATATTTATTTATTCTTTAACTTACATCATTCTTTTATTGTCACTTTTATATGTGGGTCTATTAAAAACAGTCTCTCTATTACATCATTTTTTATTGTCAATTTTATATGTGGGTCTATTAAAAACAGTCTCTCTATTATGTAGGGATAAGACTGTGTATTATCAAACTCTCCAGATCCTGCTTTATTGCAAGATTTCGGAATATGATAATGATAATAACAACGATAATAAAATATTAAATATATTGATAACTTTTGCGCAACATTTTACAAAACGAAAATTTATGTAGAATAAGATACGCTATATTTGTCCTGTTTAGAACAAGAATATGTTTTGTTAACATTAGTTAAAATAAAATAAATATTTTATCAATATTAGTCACTACTAACACTCACCAATTATAGGTTAGATAATTATTTTTATAAAATTTTATTATAAAAAAAGCAAACAGAATATATGCTTTTACTTCTAGAAAGCATTTAGGATATTCATATTTGGATGATACCCTCTCTCTTTTTTTTTTTTGGCTGTCTTCCTCTCTTTTTGGTTTTTGTGTGTAGGTACAAATAATTGGAATGTAGAATGATCATGAAGTGTCATTGTCAATACAGTAATTAACACGTGGGGAAGTGAGAAAACAAGAGAGTATTCATTGTTTATGGGAATAATCAGAAACTTCATACTTCATAGAGCAAAAAGGAATATTTATTTATTTATTTTTATTTTTGGGTGGTGAAAAAAGTTAGGTACTTTAAAGGAGGGTCGCAATTAAAGATCATCAATTTGGGACCACCACTACCTTCTATGATACAAGCCACTCCTACCTTTTTCTTCTTTGGGGAGGAATTCCATACATATCAACATCATTTATGTTCTCCTCGCAAGAATGTATGGATATGATGAAATTAGTGAGCAGGGATGTAAAATTTAGTCCGGCTCGGTATATGTCAAATTTGGTCCGATCTGCCTGATTTTGCCCTGAGTTGATAGAATCACAGGTCAATTATGGTCGGTCTGATTAGGCCATGGGCTGAGCACAATCTAACCCGTGCCCTGACTGTTATTTCAAAAACGACGATGTCAAATTTGGCTTGGTTCACTTGATTTTGACCTGAGTTAATCAGGTCACGGGCCAACCATAGTTGGCATGATCAGGCAATGGGCTGAATACGGCCTGACCTATGATCAGACCGTTATTTCAAAAACGACATCATTTTTTACATTTTTCTTTAAAAACATATAGTAGGTCGGATTGGCCTGGCCCGCCTGTGGCCTATCGAAGTAACCTATCCCTACCCATCGAGCCATGGACCACCCTAGCCCGCGGCATGGGCCCATTCCTATCAATGAGATACACCCAAGTTAGAGAATTTGGGTTTCATGAACATTATCTTTCATCTTTTAATATAATAATTGGTTAACAAACTAAGAGGCGATATATTAAAAAATGTCTTAACTTTCAAAATTAGTGTCAATTATTTAAAAGTTTTAAAATGTTGTTGTTGTTAATGTGGTTAATAAATAAACATCGATGTAGCATTTGGCGAAGACTTCACTTAAGTAAATATAACATTTTGAATTAATTTGTACCAAATTTAAAAAGTTAATAACTAATTAAAAACTATAAAAATTTAATACTAAATTGAAGAAATCAGAAAATATTATAGACAATTTAATTTGTTATCTCAAAATTAACTAAGTTTAAAAGTTTTTAATGTTGATAATAGACTCTTTAAGTCCAAACTTCTTTAAGATCAAATCGAACTTGAATAATTAGACTTGTTAATTTTAGTTGGAATAACTTATTTCTTATGATTAGTTATACCCAACAAAAATGGAACTAGACTTACCCATTTTGAACTTGATTGGATTCAAACTAATTTCTCATAACCACAAGCCATATCCCAGATTC
The DNA here is from genome assembly GCA_027123425.1 of Erythroxylum panamense. Lineage (NCBI taxonomy): Eukaryota > Viridiplantae > Streptophyta > Magnoliopsida > Malpighiales > Erythroxylaceae > Erythroxylum > Erythroxylum panamense. Next base: position 36,482,851 of record JAOTIZ010000006.1, on the reverse strand, counting down.
CATTTGTACAAGATCTCTAACACTTAAAGATCACTCCAATAATCACTTTAGACAACTCCTAAGCTTTGATCGGTCAATAAAAATATATTTCAATACTATAAAGTCGTAACAAGATAGTCGTATTAAAAGGTGCGACTGGATCACCTCATTTAAGTAAGGTGACAACAAGATGTGCCGAGTTTGTTCAAGTCTTACGATCCCAATTAGTTCATTAAAGATTTGTGGCGTTAAATTTAACTAAATGTCTCTTTTAAATCTGCCTATGAGAGTGCCCAGAAGTTCTAGTGGTTGGGACTTTATTTGTCTCGCCACCGTCCGAGTTGACTTGGAAATGTTTTGCCAAGTTTACCGGTCAAATTTGAGATCCTGCTTGAACAAATCTTCACCATTTAATCAGATAGATAAGACGAAGACATGAAAGGGATCGTATTAAATGATTGTGGTCAGGTCGTGACAGATGTATGCTAGATTTTCTCTCTAGTTTTGATTTTTGTGGGTTTGGCAAACGCGTGAAAGCGGAATGTGATTGAAGGGGTCAAAATGAGGATAGTAATGCTGTGGAAGAAGTCCAACTGACACTGATATGTTATGGCAAAAACTAGATTACTCGAAAGATTAAGAATGGAGTTTTTAGGAGACTTTTAACTCAAGAAACTGAAGATTCGATTTGCGGTGAAACGACCTACGAGACCCTCTTAACTTGGAAGAGAATTATTTTATCAAGCCAAAGTGCATTTTAAGCTTCAATATTTATAACATAATCATCATTATTATCATCATCACATTCAATTTGAAATCTCGTAATGAAATGGGGTCTGAAAAGATCTGATAATACGCAACCTTGTTCTTACATAATAGAGAGGCTGTTTCTAGTAACCCCACATGTAGATAAGACAATATAACATAATATAACATTTAAATTAAATTTTGACATTTTCAAAACGTTACGAACAAATCCTAAATGAATAAAAAATTTATCGTGATTAACTTGCTAAGTAACCGTTTTACTACAACAGCTTAAGCTTCTGTGTGAGATCAACTTAATTGGTTTTATATATTCACTAACATATCCCTTCAAGTAAAAGCCATTTGAGCTTGAAACCTGCAAATGCTCACTTTACCTTGTGCTGAATAATAGGTGGGTGGTAGGATTTGAAGCCACAATCATTTGGTCACAAAGGCTCTGATATCATGTTAAGTGTCTGTTTTATCACAATAGCTTAAGTTTATGTGTGATGCCAATTTAATTGGTTTTATATATTCACTAACATAACTTTCGTCAAATAAATACTATATTAGTATTAATATAATATTATTTATATATTTTTAAAATAAAAGTGAATCTTACTGTCGCACACTAAGTTTTTTTAGACAATAAGACCCACTATTGCACATTTCAAACGATAAGTCCTACTTTTTAAATGATAGTGTAACCTACTATTATATATTTTAAATAGTAAATCTCACTTTTAATTAATATTTTAAAAATTAAACTGGTGACTGAATCGGAGAAGTAACTGATTCAATAATTAATGGTTCAACTGGAATTCAACCGTAGTTGAACAAGTGACTAATAAATATATAAAATTTTATTTTATATATTATATATATAATAATTTTTAAACATATTATTTAATTGCAAACTTAACTTAAACCTTCAAACTTCAAAACATACAAGTTTTTTTTTTAAGTTCACCACCACATCACAAAATAAGATAGTAAAGCTCACTAGTCATATTTCATAAAAAGAATAAAAAATGATCACTAATTATAATATTCATTCAAGTTGAAATCAACAAAATCAAATGCTTCCTCATCATTGCCAATATGAACATTTTCAAGAGATTCCAATTTTAATTGTTCGACAATTTCTTGATCATCTAATTTCATAATAAACAATATTAGACAAAATTACACTTGAAAATAATATATCTAATCTTTAATATTATATTACAAAGTAAATTAATAATAATCTTCATGTTGTTGTGGTGCTTCATTAATTATTGGAATTGCATTTTCTTGATAAAGGCATTTTAAATGAACCAATTGATTCTTTCTTACACCGGTTCAGAGGTTTTTACCGATCCGACTGTAAAATAAACGGGTCAATCACTCATAAAAAATTAATGGCAAAATTGGATCGTTTCATGCTCTAGGTCACCGGTTCTTTCATCCAACCGATTGGTTTAGTCCGATTTTCAAAATACTGGTTGTAATATAATAATGAGGTTTATTTTTATTTAAATAGAAAATAATATCATATCAATTTATTAACGTAACATTTAACTAATGAAAATTAATCTTGTTAAATTTTTTATTTACTTAGGGTTTATTTTGAATGTTTTTAAATTGTTAAGGTTTAACTTGAATGTTTCGAAATATTATAGTCTTAATATTTGAGTTTAGTATAGCATTTGGGTTTCGAGTTAGGGAGTGGAGATGGCCAAAAAGTCCTGATCTAGTTTGGTTTATTCTAAATTCAAGTTCAGTTAAATACAATGGTTAGGCCCAACCGATGGAATTGTTAAATGCAACTTTGATGTTGCAGTTCACGATGCTCAAGGGACAAAGTCGTATGGCGTAATAATAAGGGAAGAAATGGGTCAGTTTGTTAACTGTCTTTTTGGATTTTCCCACTCATATTACCCCTCTTATTGTTGAAGCTATAGCTTTCAAAGAGGGCCTGTCTTGGTTGATACACACTAGCTTGATATTAGTGGAGGTGGAAACTAGATATCCCAATATACATAGATGGGACATGCTGTCGGCTTTTTTATTAGACACTCTAAACAGTGATGTACGATTATCCTGATAAATAAATTCAGTTTTTTTAAAAAATTTATATCATATTCACGTATGAGTTTAGACCGACTCAAATATAAACCATGTCCGATTAAATTAAAAAAAGTTTTATATCATACGGAAATTTGAGCCTGACTTAGAACTAACCCATTATCATGCCAATTGGGAGAGGGGAGTGGCCACGGCTCACCACTTTGGAGGGTGGAGTGAGTAGTGCATCACACCGAAGAGTTGAAAGGAGAAACCAAACAGGCCGTAGCACCAAAGAACTATTACCATCATCATCGTGTCTCTTTACTCTCTTTTTTCTTTTTATCATAATCAGCAGATTTAACTCTTCCACAACTTTTGGCCTTTGTCCGTGCTTGTCCATCATTACATCACTCTTTATGGTTTTTTTTATAGTTGCTATGAGATATTTTAAGAAGGTCTCAATTATAGGAAGGTACTTTTAAACCATCAATTTTCAGACTAATTCCCGCTAGAGTCGGGTAGATTCCTTACAAAAGGTAAAACTTTAGCCTCAAGTTTTAAACAGCTGCATACATGAGGACGGTTCAAACCTATGATTAGGGGTGAGCATTCGAGTAATTCGGGCCCAATTTTTACTGTTCGAGCCCTGCCTGAATTACCCGAAATTTTTTCCCTACCCCGGCCCGAACCCGAACTTTCAATTACCCGAACTTACTTGGTCTGATTTATCCGAATTACCTATTTATCCGGTCCGATTTACCCGATTTATCCGAATTATCTCGGCTAGATTTTCCCGAATTATCCTAATTATCCTATTTCATAATTCTTTTAAACCTAATTCGGGTAATCGGGCCAGCCCGAATTTTTTTAGAGTTACCCGTCCCGGTCCGAAAATAATTCGGGTAATATCCGGGCCGGCCTGAATTACCCGAAATTTAGTATTTCCTTACCTGAATTAATTCAGGCCGGCCCGACTCGAATAATGCTCACCCTTACCCATGGCCTCACTGAAGTCAGAAGAATCCCTTACCAAATACTTGGAAACTTTGCCTTTTTACAACGTAAGTGTGACGAACCACAAAGTCCTGTTACTGAAAAAAGGGACATTCTCCAACTTACATGATTGATAGCTCTCTAAAACACTATGCACTTTAAGGCATTTTTTACTTTAGAACTCTCTCGTCAAATCCTCCGTTTTCTACCTTAAAATACAATCCAATGGGAGAAGAAGAAGATAAAGAAGATAACACTTGCAAGTATCACACAGCAGAATATCGGAAAATCAATGTGTATGACAACATTATGGAAAGAATTCGAAGGATGATAAAAAGGTTCGAGACCGAGGCAGTTTGTCATAAACTCTCAAACTTGTATTGTTTTAATTTGATATTAATAGTCTCGACTCGAATTAATTAAATTTTTTTATTAAAAAATTAGATTTAAAATTAAAATCAAACTTTTATTTAAGTTTTAAGTAAGGCTTGAGTTTAAGCCTTTTTTCGAGTTTTAAACTCAGGGGTTGTTTGTTTCTGTTTTTTTTCTCCGTTTTTTGTTGTCGTTTTTGCAAAAAAAAACAGGCAAGTAAAACGTGTTTGGCTAACTCTGTTGTGATTTTTTTATTCTGAAAATAAAAAAACCACAACAGTTTTACAAAAACTAAAAAACATCGTTTCTCTGAAATTTGATAACATGTTTTTTTCTACAAAAAAACCAACATGGTTTCTATCTCGAAATAATAATACTAATAATAATAAGTTTATTAAAAATCTCAACCAAACAAGGCTTTATTTTCAGTTTTTATGTTACAAATCTCAACCAAACATGTTTTCATTTTTTTAAGCAAAAAAACATAAACCATGGTTCAGCTGGAATCTGGCTGAGCAATGCGTTGCCGTTTGGGTCCATCGATTGTCAATCTTCTGTGCTGATCTTCACGCAGCAAGAACCTGCAAAACAATGGAAGGCATTTCGGGGGTGATGTCCCGATTAGCCTCTCCGACGCTCAAGTAAGTTTTTGGTGGAGGTGAGACTGTCGAAAGAGAAGAAGCTAGGTTTTTGATTTCGTACCTCTGTTATGAGAAAACAATACCTTATATATGATTTCCTGCTAGGTTTTAGGTCTTCACGTTTCTT
>JAOTIZ010000006.1:36467743-36477843 GCA_027123425.1 Erythroxylum panamense | reverse complement strand
GCTTCCTCATGCCAATGGGCTGTGGATGTATGGGTTAAGCCCAAATCAGTCTATGGGGTGAGACCGATCGATCGGCCTGTGAGATTGGACTTAGGCCCGATATATCCGACCCAACCAAACCAAAAACAGAAAACAAAAACTAAAAACAACATAAAAAAACAGAAGTGGAACCAAACGAGTCCTCAAGTTTTAGGGTCCGATCTTGATCAAGAATATAAACTTTTTTTTACGTACAAAAATATTCATATTAAAAATGACATTTTTGTACAATAAATATGATTTTAAATTATCTTAAATCTAATTAAAATTTGACCCGAATTAAACCTTTTAGATTAAATTAGATTTAAAGTTGGGCCAAATATGGGCCTTGTAGCCCAAAAGATTCAAATTAGTTCTCACTTCTCAGACCGATCAGATTTGACATCCCTAATAAGAATTTAATTTTGTTAAAAGTCTTTGAAATTTTCGTTTGTAGAAAATGGTTTGTCGTCTCTAGTGAGATATAAAACAATCATACTTGGTTTTTATTTACGAAATTACAAATATATCCTGTGTAGATACGGGCAAGTGAATAGGTCTTCAAATCGAAGAGGAGAGCAAAATGGTAAATATACCAGTTCAAAAACCCTATACTGTAGCTAAGCTGCCCTTTGATTTTGTGGATCTGCGAAATCAAAACCCGGCCTCGATCACTGTGCACATATCTCTCTCTTGCTTATATTCGCGCCATCGTACGGACAAAAGACGTCTCCGAAGCAGATCCCGATCCCGATCTCGATCTCGATCTCCCTTTTTTTTTCCCCGGTATTCAAATTTTAGTTGAACGCTCTCGTATTTCACCTAATTTATTGTTTCATTTTTCGCTTTTTAATTGTTTAAAGGCCTTAATTATCTACTCTCAGGTGGATATCTTTTTTGAATCTTGTACTTGAACTGTTGTTGATGACGTTCAGTTCATCTTGATTTTCGTTTGGTTACTCTTTTATGGTTTTTTCCACTGTGTCATATGGATTTTCGATATACTCTTAAGTTTTCCATTTGTTGTTCTTGAATTAGGGTTTTTATTTTGGTGCGAATTGCCGCCAAGCATTGTGGATTAATTTTCATTTAGTTTTCTAGAACCCTTTATTTAGCTCAAGGTCACTTGTTTTAATGGTTTACATGTTTTCTGATTTTGGCTTTGTACCTGCGTCAATCCTCCATCGGAGCCGCTTATTATCATTTACTGTCCATTTTCGTGATGTTTTATATTCGGGGCTTGACATGGTGGGGATATTGGGGAATAGTTGTTATTGTCACAGATTTCTTCTGAGCGATGTTGTCATTTAGGGTAAGAATTTTTTATAGATTTTGGACTAGACGATAGAATGCTGGATTTAATAGTGTTTTTTCAGTAGCTTCATTTGATTCAAACTTTCAACAGGGTGTGCTTATCAGAGTTTATTTGGTGATCATAGTAACTAACTGGAGGTGGTTGTATCAGTTAGGAGATCATCATGGCTGCTTCTGAAGAAAATAGTGCATTGTTTCCTATCTTCATTTTGACTATTTTGGCACTGCCACTGGTGCCTTATACAATTATGAAACTATGCCGTGCTGCTACGAAGAAGAGTATGAGCATTCACTGCCGGTGCTCTGAATGTTCTCGTTCAGGGAAGTATCGTAAATCTATATTCAAGCGGGTTAGTTCTTATTTCCTTACTTTTTCCAACTAAGTTAGTTTGTTATTTGTTTTTGTTTGCCTTTTTCTGCATCTAAATCATTTCTTCTGTTTATTTGGGCAGATTTCTAACTTCTCTACGTGTAGCAACTTAACATTGATATTTCTTTGGGTCATCATGATATTCCTTGTGTTTTACATAAAGAACATGAACCGTGAGGTAAGCACTGATTATTTCTTACTTTTTGTTAATTGTCATGTGGCCATCATTCTTTTCTTAGATCTTACTTTGTCTATCATACCTACTCGGTGTGAATCTGGTCGAATAGGACATTATATGATGTTAATTTCATGTGAATGCATAGACTTCATTAGAAAATCATTTTGTATCAATGAGAATCTTTAATTTGATTCTTATCCTGAACCAGATTCAAGTTTTTGATCCCTATTCTATACTTGGACTGGAACCTGGAGCTTCAGAGTCTGAAATTAAAAAGAATTACAGGAGACTATCTATTCAGTATCATCCGGATAAAAATCCTGATCCAGGTTTATTGTTTTGTAATGCTCTTATTTCAAGACTATTTAGAAAGTTGAAGTCTATGAATGGAAATAACTCATATGCTTGCCTTTGAATCTGAATTTACAGAGGCCCACAAGTATTTTGTGGAGTTCATAACAAAGGCTTATCAGGCTTTGACTGATCCAGTATCCCGTGAGAACTATGAAAAATATGGCCACCCTGATGGTAGACAGGTGAGATACTAGAAGAATGGCTACTTGTTGTTATCATCTGACACACTTCTCGAAAAAAAAAAAGCAAGTTTCTTTTGACAGCAGTCTGATGCTACTCTATCTTTCTCTTGCAGGGTTTCCAAATGGGCATTGCTCTTCCTCAGTTCTTACTGGATATCGATGGGGCATCTGGTGGAATACTTCTACTCTGGATTGTTGGTGTTTGCATTCTCTTGCCATTGGTCATAGCTGTGATATATCTGTCGAAGTCATCAAAATATACAGGAAATTATGTGATGCATCAAACTCTGTCTGCATACTATTACTTGATGAAACCTTCATTAGCTCCAAGGTAATTAAGGCATTATAGAAACACCACGATTGTATAATTGTTCATCCACAAAAGCATACATGCAGTCTCTACCTGATATTTGCTTGTTTTAGGTTGAAGTGGAGGAATACTGTGTTACTGTAGTGGTAATCTTGTTAATGTTAAACATTGATCTCTAGTGATTCTTTTTTCAAGTTGATTTCTGGAAGTTAATTACCTTTTTGGACGATGAAACCAGTAGTTACTGAATCTTCATCTTGAAGTTTACATTCTGTGTTGGAAACAAGAGACTGAGAGTAATGAGGATTTACCTTCTTTTTATGTTATTTGGATTTCTACAGCAATTTTATATTTTCATTCATCATTTGAGATTTTCTATATACTGACACAATATTAAGCTTAAAATTTTCATACTTTCTTTCTAACTCAATATTACTTATCTTTTCCTTAATGTGTTGTGTGCTATGATTGTTTTGCTAACATAACACTTGATAGGACAGCAAAATTATGGAAGTCTTCACTAAGGCTGCAGAATATATGGAAATCCCAGTTCGTAGGACCCAGGATGAACCTCTTCAGAAGCTCTTTATGTCAGTCCGGAGTGAGTTGAATTTGGACCATAAAAATATAAAGCAAGAGCAGGCTAGATTTTGGAAACAACATCCTGCAATAGTTAAGGTAATTTTGTTGAGTACATATTGCTGTTTTTTCTAATTTTTTATTGAGTTCAAAGCTGAACAATCTCCTTCCTTCTTTTCAGACAGAGTTGCTGATTCAGGCTCAGTTAACTCGTGAAGCAGCTGCCTTGTCACCAGCTTTAGAAGGTGATTTTAAACGTGTTTTAGAGCTTGCACCACGTCTTCTTGAAGAGTTAATGAAGGTATCCTTGACCTATTCTTGTAGTAGTTAGTATGATGGTATGATTACTTTAATTTTTGATAAATCATTTCACTGTGTGCCCATTGTTGGATGATATCTTTACATCATCGTACGTATAGCCAAAATAATCATGTAGCTAAAAGCAAGATCTTTTTGCTTTATCCTTTCCATCGAGGTGGCCGGTTTCAATTGGTCATTTTAAGTACTCTGACTCTTGATATCATGGCAGAATAAATTGGCAATTTGTTTGGAAACTCTTTTAAGCATAGTTTGAGCATATTTGAAATATATGCCATTAATTTTCCTCTGCTCGATCAGAAAAGAAAGAGAATATGTTGACTATTTGTATTTACACATCGCCTTCAAAAGAAAGAGTCGTCTTCTGTCCTCTTTTTGGTGTTTTTGCGGTTATCAGTGATCTGGATTACACGAGTTAAAGAGAAAAAACAGTTTGACCTAAATGAATTAGGGATATTTATATAATGAGTGGTTTAATTTATAGAAGACAAAACTGTCAAATTGATACGAGTGGTTAAATACAGATCTTTGATGAAATTACAAGGTTATTGTGTGTAAAGGCTTCTGTTTTTGATGTAATTATAGGTCCATTGGCATTTAATTTTTTCTGATTTAGATTTTGTGTTAAGAGTTTTTGGATATGATCGTTTCATTTGTGTTGTTCCTCTATGTTTTCTTTATGCTTAATTGTCAATGTTGCTAATTCTTCATGCAGATGGCTATTATTCCACGTACTGCTCAGGGTCATGGGTGGCTGAGACCCGCCACTGGGGTTCTTGAACTTTCTCAATGCATTATTCAGGTACTGATTTGTAAACTGTTTATTGGTTCTTATTTTTTGGGCATTTACTGAATCTTAGGACACTTTTATGCTGAGCACATCTCGTTTATTTTAATTTGGTGTTTTGAGTAACTTTTAGTTCTTCATTGGATAGTACCCTCTATGATTCCCCAGATGCATCCTATTTTTCTGGAGGATGGAATGTTACCCCGTTTTGTACTAAGCTATAGTTTCTAGACCTTCAATTAGAACTGTATGTTGGCTTTACGCCAGCAGGTTTAGAATCTTTGGTCTTATGACCCTTGAAAAACCTGCTTGTTTTGGGTCTTTAATCATTAAGGAGAAAGTGCTTTATGATGCAACTTTTTCACACTTGTAATTGGCCGCAGATTAATGGATGTTGATGTCTTCACACAAATTTTCCAATTCTAGATCACTATTTTGAATACCCTGATTCACATCTTTGTTGATGAATGGTGACACAGGCTGTTCCTCTCAGTGCAAGGAAGGTGACAGGAGGATCTGCAGAAGGTGTTGCACCCTTTCTGCAGCTGCCCCATTTCAGTGAGGCTGTCATCAAGAAGATGGCTCGCAAGGTGAGGGAGTTTTAACTGCCTGATAGAACACAATGCTTTACAATATCTCATGTCAGATGTTGATTCCATACCTACACTTTTTCTCTTGCTTTGGCGCTTGCAAATGTAGTTAAAGAAATATTGAACCATGCTTTTTTTAATATTTCAACCGTTGCATTATGATATTTCACACTGACAGACTTGACTTCTGAATTATATCACGTCGAAAACTAGTTTAATATTGAAGCATTACATTTGAAACATCTTAAATTCATGCTCTCAATTTCTATTATGGGGTTATTGTTGATCATGCTGGAGGTTTGCTTTCTCTAACTGGTTTCCAGCTTCGTCCTTCTTGAACAAATGAACAATACCTTGAAGACAAATTATATTTTGTGAATCAGTCCATGATTCTTGTCTCATTTTCCATGACCATACTTATAAGATACGAAATTCCTGGTTGCAGAAGGTAAGAACATTTCAGGAGTTCTTTGATATGAGTCTGCAAGACCGTGCGGAACTGCTTCACCAAGTAGCTGGGTTTTCTGCTGCTGAAGTACAAGATGTAGAGATGGTGCTGGAGATGATGCCTTCAATAACTGTTGAAGCAAAATGTGAGACGGAAGGCGAAGAGGGTATACAAGAGGGAGATATTGTAACTATTCAAGCTTGGGTAACACTGAGACGTGCTAATGGCCTCATTGGTGCACTTCCTCATGCCCCATACTTCCCATTTCACAAGGAAGAAAACTTCTGGTTTTTGCTAGCAGATACGGTTTCGAATAATGTGTGGTTTTCCCAGAAGGTAAATTTTATGGATGAAGCTGCAGCAATAACTGCTGCCTCTAAGGCAATTGAGGAGACAATGGAGGGTTCAGGAAAAAGTGTTAGGGAGATCAGTACTGCAGTCAAAGAAGCAGTTGATAAGGTTCGAAGTGGCTCAAGACTGGTAATGGGAAAACTCCCAGCACCAGCAGAGGGGACTTACAATTTGACTTGTTACTGCTTGTGTGACTCTTGGATAGGCTGTGATAGAAAGACAAATATGAAGGTTAAAATTCTGAAGCGAACACGGGCCGGCACTCGCGGATTGATCTCAGAAGAAGGACCCATTGCAGAGGATGGTATCGAAGAGGAAGAGGAGGTTGAAGAAGAGGAATATGATGATTATGAGAGTGAATACAGTGAAGATGAAGAAGATGAAAAGGACATGAAAAAGAAGGGCCCTGCTGCCAACGGCAAGGTACAAAGAAAGGTTTCAAGCTCAGAAGGGTCAGACTCAGACGAGGAGTGACATACATAAGTTTTGTTTACACAGCAGAAAATAACATCTTATTTATTTTTTTGGGTTTATTATTTGGTGAAAGAACCTTATGACTTTTGACTCATCTAAGCTTTATTCAGTTCGATCTTCATGGATCATGGCATATTGTGCTTGGATGGAAACTCTTTCACTGTTGAGAGAAAGGTTGGACCCTTGAAAGACCATTTGGCTGCTTTACCAGAATCGTCAACTGACCACAACTAATGTTGGGAATAAAAATGAAGAACAGAAGAGAAAAGGAGAGGCGAAAGAGAGGAGTCCAGATAGAAGAGAGAAGAACAGAGAACTTTAGAGAGAGAGAGAGAGACGCACACACATTAGCTAATTCATATTTTTTCTTGTGAGAGAAATGGCTACACTTTTATACTAGTTTTTTCACAAGTAACAATTCTTAACCTTGTCCCTAACGTTATGGAGGTTTACAAGGTAGATAAAAAATGAATAATCTTATTTTCTTTTTACCACCCATCTTCTTCACAGCATCACCAACAATTGCTCACAATCTACTTCAGCAATGTAACTACCTGCAAAGCTCTCAATCTGCTCATTTAACATAACTCCAAAATTAGATGAAATGTTTTCTAAACTTTGCAGGGTTAATTTGCATGTTACTCTTAACGAAATCAAGAGGAGTAATCGTCCTGTGGGTTAGACTCCAGTTGAGAAGACTACCAGTCGTATGTAGAAAGCCGAAGAGTATGTCTCAATCTTACCAAGCTCGTTGGGAGAGGAGACGACTAAGGAACCATCAGAGGCGACTTCTTTGTTATTCATGAGAGGGGTGGACTCTATGGTCAAAGACTTCATATAGTCCTTCTCTTGCATGGATGCTCGTTTTGATTCGTGAGTTTCGGAATAACTGCAATAGTAGCTCCCACTTTCACTTGTCACTTTAAAAATTGTGTCACCACAGTTTTAGGCTACAGCAGGTTGCCCTCCAAATTTTTTTGTTCTGTTTAGAGCTTTCAGGAACATTTTCTGAGTCCTACTTTAGAATTCCATAAACATTTTCTCGCTTCTGATCAGTGCTTCCATTGAATTTTTCATGTTTTATTTGAATCCACACAGAATCAACTTCATACCATTTGTTGCGAATAAAAATGAACAAAAGAGAGGAGAGGAGAAGGAGAAAGAGGAGTCCAAAGAAAGATGAGTGAAGAACAGAGAACTTTAGATAGAGAAAGAGACACGCACATTGGCTGATTCATATCCTTCCTTGTGGGAAAAACTGGTACAGTTTTTTACTAATTACAGCTTTGTAACAACTATAACATTTTTGTACGTAACAATTAAGCATCAGGCATGGCCTGTGAATTAGAAGTTGAAGAGATTTCACTTTGTTGTTTAGAACTTAAGACATTGGTCTTTTATCAATACAAATTTGGTAAAAGAATGGATCTCTTGTTGGCATCTAATGTTTAAAGTGGTTTAATGTTCGTTCAATGACTTAAACAACTGCCCTTTGAAAACCCATGACAGTTGATTCTTTACTCGGTTAACTTGAGCATATTTTTGAATGTATGACTACTATGTTATTCTTTGTTGACTACATTCAGTTTTCAGTCATTTACAAACATAACCATACGACGGTACAACTCGTCGGAATGTCAGCTGTGTGATCGACATAAGTGCTTTCTGTTGGATAACCGTTGTCGTGGATCAAAGCCGGTCTTAACACATTCCAGATGTCCAAACGATGATAATGCGATTCCTTCTATCCCACTGGCTCAATTATAATCTTGTTGCAGTAATCCGATGATTGAAGTACAGTATGACATCGATGTGGATCGACCAGTGTGCCAGGATTAAGGCCTGAAAAATCAGATGATCGCATTTGCTTCAGCCATAGCTTCATTTGGATGTCTATCACTTTCTTCTTCCAGCTCGCTGAAATCAGTAGGCATCACATCCTCACTTGAATCTTCATCAAAGAGGTCAAAAACATTAAGATGCTTTTCCAGAGTGAGTTCATTTCTCAGTTCACTTTAATGATCAATTGTTGACATCCTCCCACTTGCACTTTTGCCAGCTTTCAATTCATTTGACTGCTTTGCTTGAACCCTAATGCGCTTCAATAAGTTATTGATAAGAAATGGAGCGGAACATGAAGGCCATAGTATCTGCTGATCCACTCATAATATATCACCAGAAGATCTAGACCTATCATTCATCAACTGTGCTTGAACCCAACAATAACTGAACAACTGAAAACCTACAGCAACTTTTCACGCTAGAGACTTTCTGCTTCAAACCAATATTGAAAATACTAACACCATGATTACAATAATTTTTATTCTATGAATCATTGGCAAAATGAAATGAGGAGTTCTTCACAATCAGCATTCACATTATGATGACAACATGTAGATGAAATAACAGAGTTCGAAAACAGATGTCATTCGGTTCCTCGAACATCTCATCGTACATTTCCCATTTGTAATATATGGATACCATCTTATCAAAAAACTTCTTAGGCATGGCTTCCAAGTGCTGTCTAAACAACTTCTTCCAAAGATCTTCAGCTTCATCAAGCCTTCCATCCTCTGATAAAGCATTCAATAAAGTGAAATAAGTCCCCATCGTCTTCCCTTGGCCTTTGCTCAGCATCCATTTTGTTACCTGCGGTCCAAAATGTTCCTGATAGTCACCAAAAGGGAACAATTACGAGAAGAAATAGCAAAGTCAGTGCCTTAGTACCTGGATTATCCTCTTCCAATCCTGTTCATTCTCAAGAGTTTTTAAAGCTTTCTTTACTGTAATTAAAGGGAACTCCAAATCCCAGGCAATAAACGAATCAAGAGCTCCATACACTTCCTCCTTTACATTTGACAGACCCTTTACCTACATAACCACGGAAATCCTACTTTTATCATTCCAAAGGTACAAGAAAACCTAATCTGATTCTCCCAACCACACCAACATTTCAAGATTTATATTCAAAGCAATTTTGAACTTCAATTCGAAACATAAGCAGAAACAGAAGCAGAGGTCAAAAGAGAAAAAGAAAGAATCTTTACACAATCAACAAGCTTTGCGGATTTGGAGATTGTCCCAATTCTTTTTCTCGATTTCCACACTCGTGGATACCTCGGTCGAGGACCCTTTTGAGCACATACCTGAAAAGGTCACAGAAAACAGTAAACAACGAAAAGGATTGAGGATGAAACAAACCCGAATCTTCATATGCAGAGATTGTTCGAATTGTGTAGCAACTTTTACCAGTTAAAGCTTACCACGAAACTGCTTTTAATGCGCTTTGAGGTAGATTCCACTCTACCCGGAATCAGTGGCGGAGAATATCTCAGAGATAGCATTCTGAAAGATCCCAAAGAACAAATAAATTTCAGAAATGTAAGCTCCGAATTTATCAGCTCCAAATGAGAAAAACAACACTTCAAAGAGAATATAGATAATAAGGCCCTGTTTGGTTGATGGGTTAGGAATGGAATGTAACACAATTCTATCATTTATTTGAGGATTGCATAATGAAATGGAATGGAAGTAGAGGGTTTCATGTTACGTTCCATTCCATCTTAAACAGTGAAAATAAGAAATCTCCGATTCGGAAAGTTTAGGATGAAACATAAATTAATAAATACATACTGTCTAATATACCCTTAATTATTCTTCTTAATATTATCTTTGAACAAATCGTAATATTAATATATTAAATAGAATATATCAATAGTAAATATAATAAATTTTATTAAATAATTAATAATAATATTTTTATATTATTAATAATAAATTATATATATTCAATAATAAAATAAAAATTTTTATATTTAAAAATTATT
>JAOTIZ010000006.1:36455288-36465432 GCA_027123425.1 Erythroxylum panamense | reverse complement strand
ATAGGAACATGCCTATTTCTCCTCCTTGTGGTGACTCGAACTCAAGACCTCCTTGTTAAGGGAGAGCCTTAAGTGAGAAAGAGGCACTTTAAAGACTCTTTTTATATTAGAACATGCATGCTTAGCCAGACTTGTCAATTTCAGAGCCGCTGTCAATTCTAGATCAAAGATTTTTTAATATTAAAATTAATAATTTAAAAATCAGATTAATTCAATTATTTTAACATTAAAAAAATTATGGGCTGTTTTTTTTAATTCAATTTATCGAAATCTAAAATATCATTATTTTAAAAACATTAAATCGAATAGATCATATCAGATACCGACCATATCAAGAGAAACAGACCGGTATTTGAATTCGATATCGAAACATCTAATTTGGTACTATTTTTTGACCAATACGGTACGAGATTTGTTACACTAATCTATATAATTAAGTATTTTTTAAATAATATTATAATATTAAAGTGATCTTCACATTTATATGATATTTTATAAATTAAGTATTTCAAATAAATTATTTAGTTAGTAAACATTAAATTACCTAATTAATTTAAATCAAGTAATAGAGGAATTATTAAAATAATTGTTTAAACAATTTAAGGGTTTTTGACTATGGAGAAGTTATAACTTTCAAGCTTATATATAATAATATTTTTTAATCTTTTAAAAATTAGATCGGAAGTTAAACTGAAAGACAAAAGGTTTAAGATAAAAAAACTTCAATTGATAGTCATCGTACAATTGTCTAAAAATTGAATTAATAAAAAAAATAATTGAAAGAGATTATCTTTGTTTATCAAAAAGTTTAAAATTTAATTGAAATAAGTGATTGAATGTTATTAAATAAAAATTAATTGATAAATTCAAAATAATAATTTTAAAATTAAGAATGTAAAAAATTGTAATTCAAAGTGTTAAATTTATTTGTGATAAAATTGTAATATATGAATGTTTAATTAAATTTTGATTTAAACGTAACTACAAATTTTAGACTTAAACTTTGCTTAAAATTTTTAATTTTAATTTAGACTAAAATTTAATCAAATTTGAAATTCTCAAAATTTTGAAAATCCAGACTTAGCTTTAGACCTATGTACAGTCAATGGGATTATGCAGAGGGCCATTTAGGCCCTGATCTGAGTCAGCCCACCTCGACCCGCCCTTAAGGTTAACAAATTAGACTCGAGAGTTAATTAGACTTATTTAGCTTGACACAAATAAGTAAAATGACATTTTAAAAAATAACTCATGATAGGTCGAGTCGAACTATATTGGGCTAAGTTAACGCATAAGCAAAATGTCATAATTTTACAGAAAACGATATCATTTTTTAACTTTTATTAAAAATTAGCTCTAGGTCAAGTCGGATGCTTCAAGTTCGGGCCTAGAGTTCGACCTAAGGATGGTAATAGGTAGGGCTCAGTTCGAGTATTACTCAACCCATATCTATATCTACCTTTATGACTCAACCCATATCTATATCTATCGATTTTTAAAATTTACTAGTCATGTCCATATCTATTTTTTATGATTCAATCCATATCTATATTCATTTCCATCGACTTTTACGATTTACTATCCATGTCCAAATCCATTTGACTGTTCGAGTTTTTGGATATTTATTGAGTTGTATAGCACATAAAAATATAATTTTTAAATAGAAAATATAAAAAGCAATTTTTTGCGAATATTCAAAATCAAAATTATTTTAATAATAATAAGCCAAGATATTGGTTTGTATGTCTTTAAAAAACCATAAAATTATAATAATAAAAATCATAATATATAGTACAAAGACAACATATATTTTTCACAATCAACAACTGAAACAAAAACTGAAATATTCAAAACTTTAAATTGTCTTTGCGTAAATTCCTTAACATTCAAAACTCAATCTCCGTATCATTTGTATTATTATCATCTTATAAAAAAATAAAAATATGATAAAAAAGTGATGACTAAGGAATAAAGTAGAGATTTTAAAGCTGCTCTTCTAATAAATATTAATATTTTATTATATTGATCATAAATATTAAAAAATAGAGCTAATAAAAAATAAGTAGAATATAAATATCTATAATTAAAATCAATTTTAATCCTTTTTATTCTCTATATCTATTTTTTAGTTAAATAATGCAATATTAATCGGGTTAAAAATTTGCTCTCATTTTTTGTCCGACCGCACCCCAACAACAACAATTGGTTCCAGGCTCGCCCGCCCCTAGATTCATAATTCATGACGTAGCCAATTATGAGACTACCTTAGGGACACCTCGATCGTTGGTGACCAAGATCGTCAAGTCAAGTTTGGGCATTTGGGATGAGTATTTCAACTTATGCTAGATTGGCTTCGGAAATGACATTATCAAATGACGCAAGCCATGGAACCCTTTTTTTCCAAGGCTGACGATGGTTGAGAATCTTTAAAGACTCTTTTTATATTAGAACATGCACGCTTAGCCAGGCTTGTCAATTTCAGAGCCGCTGTCAATTCTAGATCAAAGACTTTTTAATATTAAAATTAATAATTAAAAAATCAGATTAATTGAATTATTTTAATATAAAAATTTTTATGGGCTAATCTTTTAATTTTATTTTTAAATTTTAATTCAATTTATCGAAATCTAAAATTAGGGGTGAGCATTCAGATAATTTGGGCCTAATTTTCACTGTTCAGGCCAGCCTAAATTATCTGAAATTTTTTTCTCTTACTCGGCCCGAACCCGAACTTTCAATTACCCGAACTTACCCGGCCCGATTTACCCGAATTACCTATTTATCCGACCCGATTTACCCAAATTATCCGAATTATCCCTGCCCGATTTACCCGAATTATCCTAATTATCCTATTTTATAATTCTTTTAAACCTAATTCGGGTAATCGGGCCGGCCCAAATTTTTTCAGAATTATCAGTCCCGACCCGAAAATAATTCGAGTAATACTCGGGCCGGCCTGAATTACCCGAAATTTAACATTTGCTTACTCGAATTAATTCGAGCCGGGCCGGATAATGCTCACTCATGTCTAAAATAACGTTATTTTAAAAACATTAAAT
Source organism: Erythroxylum panamense (assembly GCA_027123425.1). Taxonomy (NCBI): domain Eukaryota; kingdom Viridiplantae; phylum Streptophyta; class Magnoliopsida; order Malpighiales; family Erythroxylaceae; genus Erythroxylum; species Erythroxylum panamense. The sequence goes on along the minus strand of JAOTIZ010000006.1, from coordinate 36,462,373 downwards.
CGAATAGATCATATCATCCAAATTTGACCCGAAAGGCCGAAACATTATCATCCTTGATTATGGCCAACACTCGTTAGGTTCCCTGGACATGTACATTGTCAAGTATCTATCAGGTTCTGTCCCTAGTCCCTACTCTCCACTTGCATCCATAAAATAATAGCAAATTGTTGTGTGGGACCACCTCGGTTTTAACCTGATCTGGCTCGTTTAGATGGATTTCCATTGATGTCATCTCCACACAAAAAATTGTAGTAGAACTCAAACTCTTGGAAAGAGACAACCTCTGTCGATGATTGATCATAACGTACGTAATCAACCTTGTGATGGTCCTCTACAGGTCTATAGTTTCGTGGGTCGCACGATATTATTAAGAAGGAAAGTGAATTCAAGATATTGGGTTTGAGTTTCGGCAGTGATAATGTAGGAGCTCATTCAATATAATGATTCCTTGTGTACATCGAGTACTTGACCACCTTTTTTAAAAATTAGCTGAGATCAAACCGTAATTTACCTCCCTCACATAATATCGAGCCGAGATGTGGAAGCACCTAAAGTGAGCGTTCCACCTTTCACGTCCAAGGTCTATAGTTTCGTCCTTAAACTTTTGCAAAACACTACTTCCAAGATGTCGTTTCAGTGTCAACTTAGTTCTTGAGAGTTTTTAGAGAAAACAAGAAAACTTGGCAAGATTCAAATCTTACCCTCAATGCATTGCAGGATAGACTATGTATGACAAATTGGTTTGAGCTTGATTTGACCCGATTTGAAATTAATAAATTACGTTGAATTTAATCAAAATTTAGATCCAATTCGAGTCTAAAGAATCAATCCAAAACTTGATACAAAAGACTTGAACAATCCAAGTGTCTGCATAACATGGTCAAATCCAACCAATTGTTGTGCCTAAATAAATATGTTAAACAACTCTCACATATGTCCAAGGGGTGGTTGGTTCGTATAGATTAATAGTAATAGGAATTGGAATGAATAAAGTGAATAATAAGAATAAATATTATCATTATAATTATGATAATTGGTTAAGGAAGAGACTCATCCATCCTTAACCAAAGGTCAGGGGTTTGATTCTTGACTTTGGGTATGGAGCAGCCTTAAATTCTTGGGCCAGCTGTCCCACTATGTGAGGTGCCTACAAACCAGCGAGGGGATTAGTCACTGAGTCCGTCGGTGGATACCCTGGTCAGGGATCAAAAAAAAGATGATTGGTTAAGAAAAAGAAATAATTACCATTACCATTGATAGTGGTTAGTTTGTAAAAAATATTGAGAAATAAAATTAATTATATTTTAATTAATTAATTAATTAATTACAATATTTTAATTATTGAATGAATTATATTTTAATTTATTACATTATAACTAATTAATTAGTAATATTATTAGTTAAAGAATATCAAATTTTACTAAATCAGAAAAAATCAAGCATGACTTTGGGTTATAGTATGTGAATAAATAATGGTGACAAAACTACTATATTGAACGACAAAAGATATTGGAAGAATGACTCTCATTTCTTTCATAACGGAGAGGAATTGAGTAATGTCTAAAAATTAAAAATGAAAGTATAAGTCATCCAATAATAACCTTACCAAGTTTTAATTTTCATTCCATACATGTTCTCTCTCCTCATATCCACCAAGCAAGCACACCATAAATCTTAAGTTTTATATATAAATTACTAAAAAAATGAAAAATAAGTGTGAAATAATCAACAATAATAAAAATCTAATAAAAATTTCTCTAATACGCGAGATTTGAAGAGATCCAAAATAAGTGTATGAAATAATCAATAATAATAAAACTCTAATAAAAATTTCTCTAATACGCGAGATTTGAAGAGGTCCACTGCACAGTCTTACCTTAACTAATAGAGAGGTTATTTTCCACCTGACTTACATGAAAAAATTTAATAAATAAAATACAAAATAAACAATACAACAAAGAAGGGTATAAAATAATAAAATAAGGTAAAAGAATTATCCTATACGAGAATTACAAGAATTTTTTGAAATTTATTAATAAAATAAATGGCTTAAAAAATCATAAAATGATTTTTATCATTAAATAATAGTCTTATAGCTGTAACCGAGTATAGAGTATCAAACTTTTCTATTACTAGATGACGAACATAGCTACGCCGGCCAAAGTTCCTTCACTTAAATGACAAAACAAGGAGAAAAGGTTAAGCAAAAGATCTCCAAAGCAGGAATCGAATACTAATCTTAACCAAAAACACAAAATCTCAACCAAATGTTCTTCAATTCTTTAATACCAAAGTGGTCAAGTAATCAATTGTTGAACGACATTAGACGAGCAGACTTGGTTGAATTTGAATTCTTAAGCTGCTTAACAACCGGAGCATAGTGACATCTGCAAATCACTATTTCACTATACGACAATGTCTTCACGATCTTTTCCTTTATCACTATCACCGGACATTACCTCTTTTCTTGTCTTCGTTTCTCGCACGAAAGCTTGGTGGACTTTTCCGGAGAACAACTTTCCGGAGAACACTTGACTAAGTTGTTCTGTTTCTTAGTTACTGTTTGAATTCCGTAGGTGATGCCAAAGAGAATTCAGAATTCAAACAGTAGATCGGGTAGTTTGGTTGATCATTAGGAAGAAAAGTGAGTCCAAGAAATTATGTACCTATGCCCGTATTAAAAACTTAATATGTTATGAGTGCAGGTTTGATCTGTATTATTAATTTTTCAGTTATTTGTCTGAATATTTAGTCCCAGCGGCTTGTTCCAATTATCACTGTGTATATTTCAAGTGACAACTGGATGTCCAATCCCAGTTGCACTTGAGGGGGAGTATTAGAGTATCTTATATTGACTAAACATGAAAATATTAAACGGTTTATAAGTGGTAAAAGTTAACTATCTAAACAACTAGTTCTAATTATTTGAACAATAGTTGACTCAAACTTACTTCTAATTATTTGGACAATAATTGACCTAAGCTTAATTCTTATTAATGGACTCTACATCCTGTCCATATTAAAAATTCAATACCCCAAAAGGATTCTAACCTCGTAATAATCTGTTAATCGCCTATTTCGGATAAATTAAGGTGTAGCTATCTGCCTTAGTTACGGTTTGAACTCTGCAGATGATGCAAGACATTCATAATTCCAACAACAGATTGCGATAGAAATTCTGTGCCCCACAAGAAATCCAAATATGTAAGAACTCGTTAATCAGGTATTTCAGAGGCTAAATTTTATTCCTGGAATTGGAAATCTGCACTAACAAAATTTGAATACTTTCAGGACAGACATAGCTATACATAATATGTAATTCATGATCTTCAGAGAAATTAACAGATTACACAAGCATTAGGATCTTCCTCTGCACTTCTAACATAATAGTATGAGGTCATATGAGGATTATATGCCTGATAGGCTTTAACAAGGTCGGCCACATTATCTTTCCCATCTTTTGAATCTTTCTTCTGTTCTTGAGGCTTCTTTTGATCATCTTTCTTAGGCTCGTCTTTCTTCTTTTCAGGCTCTTTCGCTGGTCCAACAGATACAATTTCTGTGTGGCAAAGCTTTCTGAGTTTGCTCACTATATGTACTGGATCAACATCTCCTGTTACTGTCAGTTTCTTATCCTTCATTTCCATGGCCACTGAATCAACCCCTACACAACCCAGAATCGAGAACTGATGAGTTCTTGCCAGAATCAAACACTTTTTAAGACCTGGGTCATCTTTTTTATGTATGAAAATTAAAAGAGGAGTGAATTTGGCTGATGGGCACTTACCATGAATACCAGAGACTGTCTTCATGGCTTTCTGCTTAACTTTGTCCTCGTGTAGATCTAATTTCAACACCACTTTCTGTTCAGCAACAAAAGGTTCAAAAGACTCTCTTTAAATGAATAAACTTGACACACAAGAACAAGTTGGATCTTATAGAAACAACCACTGACCTTCATTTTATAGCTTGAGAAGCGCAATGCTCCAAGATGAAGTTAGAGAGACTTTAAGACTTGCCTTCTTCGCCTCTTGTCAAGAGAAAATTTTAAGTACAAGCTTTGGTGAACTCTAAGAGATCTTATCAGATTATTATATAGTGGAAGAGATGATAGAAGTTACCAAGTCAACCGTCACTGATCTCGTCAAGATTGCGACAAAGGAAAGCACTTGTGCGCTTCCATTGTTGGAGACACGGTGTTTGAATTATTGCACTAGGAAGAAGATTTTGATCCGATAGAGTAACTGTTAATCATCTTCCTTATCCTTATAGTCAGTTAAAAATTTCACAATTAGGTAAAATCTGGAGAGGTATGATAATACGCAATCTTATTCCTATATAATAGAAAGTTTATTTTCAGTAAATCCACATGCAAATTATTAATCACTTAATTGTAAATGTTAAAACTTTAATTTATAAAACACATTTAATCAGTTAATTGTAATTGTTAAAGCTTTAAGGTCCTAACATTAAGATGCAATTATTAAACTTTGGGGGCAAGTGAGTAAATACAGAATCCTCACTTTTTCGTGAGGAGCAAGGGTGTCGCTGGGATTGGATGCTCTGTCAATCACGTGGTGGAAAGAAGAATTTTCAACACATTCATACATGACAATTTTGAAAAGAATAATTTTTTATTTTTAATTCATTTTATTTAATGAATCTTATTATTAAAATGTAATTAATTTACTAACTAATTTGGCAATTTTTTAAATTAACACGTTGTTATAAAAAATAAACTATTATTTATTTATTTAAATTTAAATTTAAATTCTTTAATAAATTAGACATTTTCTTTCAATTATATTTTAAATTCTTCATTTTTATTTAATTTATCTAATATTAATCAAACATTTTAAATTTTAAATCTCTTATCTTAATGATTTAATACCTTATCTAATTTTAAAAACTTCAAAATCCTTTAAGTGTGCATTAAATGTTAAAAAGAAAACTTAAATAGAGTAAACTGATAAAAAGGGATTAAGACTTTTTTTAAACTGCAATCACTATTTTTTGGATACGTACCAGGTAAACCTCTGGATTAACGCAATAACCTGAAAATCACACCAATTTGGTACTCAACATGTTAGAATTTAAATGAGCCTATGGGTTCATATGAGAATGAAAATTAGACCATATATAAGTCTAAGTAAGATTCTATCCTAAAATCATTTGGTGATAGGTAGAATAACCTATTAGACTTACATGTTAATTTTCTTTCCTCTCTTTCTTCAATATGGGACAAACTCTTACTATTTATATTTCAACACACTCATTTCACGTATGAGTCTAACACGTGACATAATCTATTATTTCAAAGTGTTAACAACTAACATAAAAGCAACTTACTCTGATATTATGTTAGAATTTAAATGAACAAACGGGTCCATACGAGAAGAAAAGTTAGATCATATACAAGTCTAAGTGAGGTTACATCCTAAAATTAATTGATGATAAGTAAAATAATCCATTAGACTTGCATATTAATCTTCTTTTTTCTCTTTCTCTAATATGAGATAAACTCCCACTCTTTATATTTCAACACTATATTAAACAAGTCCTGTATGACAAATTTGATCAAAATAGCATAAGTAGAGGATTCAAATATAAGACCTTTTAGCTCCTATGCCTCTCACTCCATTAACTCAACCACTCCTTAGGAGGCAATTAAGATTCTTTGTACCACTTAACTTATTCCAACCTTATTTTTGCTCTAAAATAATGTCGTTTCATGTATAAACAAATTTAAAATGACAACATTTTGGTACGCAAATAGAGTTATAACAAAGTAAAGTGGTACCAAAGACGTGACGCCAAAAACAAAAGTAAGTTACACTCCAAATTGTCAAGCAATGATCAATTCGACTGAGTATAATCAACCAAAGTCAAGACTTGAAGCTGAGTGTTGACGACTAAATGGAAAAAAGTTAATGTTGAAAAATCGGGACGTGATTTAGTCAAGATGTAATCATTCACTTGGCGAGGCTTAGATGTATGATTGTATCTAATTAAAGAAAGATTTAAGTTTAATTAAATATCAAAGATATTATAATTTGATATTAAATTAAAAAACTTTATATTTTATAAAATATCGTCAATTGTAGGTTAATTTTTATTATTAATTCTTTTAAAAGTTATTATACTTTCATTAAAATATAAAAATATTCATTAATTTTGTATAAATGTGACATATGCTTACGTCACGTATTAAATAATTTAGTAAATGGAGATATATTTTCTTTTATATTTATTTACATGTTATAAATAATTTATTTTAAAATAATAAATACAAAATCAATATTACTGAAAATTTTAGAAAATATGGAATATTTATATTTTTACTTTTATTATTTTATACTCCTTAGAGACTAATCGAGTTGGTTGAGTAGGAAGCATGAGGTTAAAAAGTTATGTGTTCGAATCTCCCTTATTTGTACTCTCTTGATCGAGTATGTTATATAGGACTTATCAAGTACCAAATACTCAATTGATGTGATTTATAATTTATTGTTTCAATTTAAAATTTTACCTAATACATATCTAAAAAAAATAACGACGATAGGTTTCTTTTTTTTTAAAAAAAAATTAAACTCATTGACGTGTTCTAAATGGAAAGTTGAGCCCAATTGGTCAATTCTAGCAGCGGGGAGACCGCAGGACATTCAATTTCATGCTCGAAGTCTCGTTTTAAAGCTATGTTCCTTTGCCTGTTGTTTTGAATATCTAATTTGAACCTTATCCATATTTATGGTACACGGATTCGAGACCTAGTTCAGAATATGTGAGTCAAAGGTAATTTAAGTTTGATTCAAATAATTAGACTTAAAAAATCATTTAAAAATCTAGTCCAACCTATTTTGAATTGGATCATAAATGTCTGTTTGGATAAACTTATATTAATAAAGCTTTTATTAGTAGAGTTTTTTTAAGAAGAGTTTTTCTAAGAAGTAAGTTGACTGTTTGCCTATCATTTAAAATAGAGCTTCATACAATAGACTGTTTGAAAACATAAAAATAAAAAATATTTTTAATTTTAACTATATTTTATTTTGTAATAAAAATTATTTATGCATATAAATATTATT
>JAOTIZ010000006.1:36409251-36420741 GCA_027123425.1 Erythroxylum panamense | reverse complement strand
ATATTTTTTCAAATCAACTACTATCAATGATAATGGTGATGGTAATCATTAATTACAACATTTTAATTAATTAATTAATTACAATATACTAATTAATTAAAATATAATAAAATTTTATTTTTAAATATTTTTTACAAACCAACTACTTTCTATAGTAATGGTAATCATACATTCCTCTTAATTAACCATCATAATTATAATAATAATATTCATTTTAATTCCTTGCTATATTCATTCTCATCCCTATTATCATTACCCTATGTGAACCAACCGCACCTTAACTAATAAAGAGGTTATTTTCAAATGATCCAAATGAAAAAAAATACGTAATAAATAAAATATAAAAATAAGTACTATACTAAATAATACTAACGCACAATTGTCTATAAATTACGTATTTAAAATTAATTATTTAATAAATGAGTAATTTAAAAATTAAACCAAAATTCCAATGTAATAAATAAATAGAGATTTCTTACCAAACTTGAGTTCTTGGAGTTGATTGTCACTTCACTTCACTAATATGGAAACCTCTTTTTTTCCAAAGCCAATTTGAACTCTTCGGGTACATAAACCCAACTTGATCACTACTAACCATATATAGGTTCTCTTTTTTATTAACATATATTTTCAAGATCTAGAATCTGGACCGTCCAAATAAGTTTAAAGAAAAACCATTGGACGGTTAGGATTGAGAGTTTGTTGAACGGGGCCCACCAAACGAATCAGATCTATCAGAGATTCGCCAAGTGGCGTGACGCTAGCAGTGACAGCAATGCCCTGAGAAAAGTCAGATATTCTAGATTTTAACCCACACCTTTAACTGACACGTGGAGGGATCTCATACGTGAAGAGCACTATTGCCTTACATCTCTCCGGTGACCTTTCTCGTGTGACCAGTCACTTTATCTCTCGCTCGTTCTCTTTTTTCTTTCTCTCCACCTCACTTTATCTCACAGTTTCTCTAGATCCAAACACTACGATTTTAAGTTCTATCTCCCATCTCTTATCTGTGCGGTGTAGACGAAGCTCGAGGCACTTTCTCCTTTCAGTTTCTCACTTTCATTTGATGAAGGTTCAATCTTGAAGCTTTTTGGTGTTTATTTTCTCTTGTGTGCTCTGTTTTTGGTGGATTGTTCTTTTTTCTGTTATTCCGATTAAGTGATTGTTTACATGCCAAAGTTGCTTGCTTTAGCCTAATGGGTATTCAGATCTGATTTTTGTTTATGCCCTTGCCCTTTGGCTCTGGGTGGTTGGAACGTATGGGTTCTGTTTTTTGATTTGATTAAAATTGGAATCACTTTTATATTTCTTTGTGTAGATCTGAGTGTCGGTCGTTTCAGTGTTTAGTTGATGATGGAAGTAAAGTTGGTGATGGGTTTTGGGCTTGAATCTTTTCTCTTATTAACTAATTGGGTCGTATCAGTTTCCGTTTGGATTTGGTTTGAATTTGTTGCTAATGTGAGAAAGGCCACAACGATTGATTGGATCATCGATTGATTGTTAAGCGTCGGTGAGATTGTTCTTTTCTCCTTCTCAGAATCAGGAATCTGAAGTAAGAATGGTAGAACTTCTTATAATAATGTTTCAAGGGAATTTCAGTGTTATTAGATTCAGTTACTCTTAATTATCTACGGTCTTTGCATCTAAACCTGATTTTGTTGATGGTGTGCCTTTTGTAGCACGTGTTCTTATTGGACTTGTTAGGTACTCGAATATGTTGCTCTTTCAGTTTTGAAATGTCATGTTTTCTATCTTTTCTGGATCTGCTGATATCCATGACGTATTCGCTTTCCCAACTGCAGTAACGGAGGACATGGGAGCTGCCTGAATCAACATTTGATTGTTGCATTTTGCTGTTTTGATCGGCTTTGTGGATATATTTGCATGCATAGAATGGGTAAATGCAAGGGTTGTGGGAAGTTGGGAAGGATGGTGCATAGGGATGAGTTTGTGAGTGGCTACCATTTTTCTCTCATGTTGTCTCCTGTTGTCTCTGTTTGGGATTGTATCGTTCGGAAAATGAGGTATTCCTTCAGGCCTGAGTGGGTGTAGTCATCGAACCTGACGTATTTTGTTTGTTTTGAATACTGAAATTAGGCCGTAATTATTTAGTGTTAAAAAGAGGACAGGGAAGAAAAAAGAGAAACAAAATTACAGGGAAATGTTTACATGTTAGAGGGGTTCTAGTAAGTTGACAAACAGGATAGAAATTAGAGGCTGGCAGTTTCTATGGATACCATAGCTTGTAATAAGGTACAACCTTTCGTGAGAAAAGTTAAGAAGAAGCAGGTGAAGGGTGAGGTGGACCGTCTCAAACAGGCTGAAAAGAAGAAGAGGCGATTGGAGAAAGCTCTTGCTACTTCTGCAGCTATCCGATCTGAGCTTGAGAAGAAAAAACAAAAAAAGAAAGAAGAACAGCAGAGGCTTGATGAAGAGGGTGCTGCAATTGCGGAAGCTGTTGCTCTGCATGTGTTGCTTGGTGAGGACTCTGATGATTCATGCAAATTTGCTTTAAAGAAAGAAGAAGGTTACAACTCATGGAACTGTGATGATAATATCAATCTGTTAATGGCTGAAGACAAAGCATGCCTTCCTCATCAGGGCTGCACAAGGCGTTCACTTGAAAGAATTGGGTATGGAACTGGTTTTAACTCGGATAATATCCAAAACGATGACTGGTCTTTAACATACCGTTCGATTAGGGCGGATCTTCATTCACCATACTTTGGCAATGGATGTTGGGGGACTACGGAGTTCTCGGCAGGTCACATTGCAGCACAGGCTGTTTCATCCCTTCAGATTGCAGAGGAGGTACGTGGGGACCCGATTGTCTTCAATTGAATGCTACGAGGATTGATAAGCAGTTTTCTGCCTTCTCCACTGGGTCATGGTTGTTATCCTGAACAATAATGTCATGTATATAGTCCTGAATTTATGTTGTCTTGCGTGTATGTTTCTCCTGATGAGACACTGTGACACTTTGATGATTCATGTACCTTAATATTAAATTGCAATTATGAAATCGTGGTTTCAGGGTCTTTTTCATCATGATGTCATTATCACTATTATGGTGAAATTATTTATCTGGTTGATTCTTACTTACGGGGCAATTGATTTGGACTCACGATGTGGTATATCCTAAATGGTAAACTTGGAAATGTTAAAACGAAAGCACTAATCTGCTTGTAAATTTGTGGAACCTGGAAATATCGTTCCATGGTATTAAGATGAAGAGAACAGTGTCATCACTTGAACAAAGATAAATTCATATAAGTAGAGCATCCTTGCTGGTTTGCACTAAATTCGTTATCTTCGAGCCAAAATTAAGTTCAGAATAGAAAGATGAGTAAAAGCTAACTTCTGGACATGCAACTGAAAGCAATCGGGATACAAAAGTTAATCCACAGTAGTATGTGTTGCACAGAAAAGAACACTTCAAATTGATGAGCTTCTGTATGTACTTGGAACATTTTAGACAATCATTGTCAAGATTCAGTTGAGAGAACAAATCAGAATTTTACAGTTGATACACAATGAATGATACACTATTGATTCATCTGTTACAACCATTCAACTCGCACCCCTTTAAAGATGCCGAGTGAAGTGCTTCCTTACAACATCTCATGTCATTTATTTGTTATCGCGAACTCTGACCAACAGGTAGATCTGATCTTTGCTCAGGTTGTTGCTGAAGAAGAACACTGTCGCCGTTATCTTCAATATCTGAGCTAGTTGATGGTTTCGCACCAGGTGTAACGAGGTTCTTGAACCATGTTGCCTGAAACCTAGAACTTCCTCTATTTGAGCTGCTAGGGGACTCAGGAGTAGAACCATTGCCACCTAGAAGGAACCGATATGCTACTTTACTAGCTGATACAATCTCTGTCTTAGCCTGTCTGAACTGTAATGAAGCCACCAAAGAAGTAAACTCTTGTTAAATGAACCTAAAATTATCAGCCTCAGAGAAAGTATTAAAGAAAACAAGACATCGTTAATTAAATTTCTATGTGGTTCTAAAAACAGTTAAAGAAGTTATGGTGTATGCTAACAATGTAGACAATAAATCAGTAACCCAAATGGATAAATATTCAAACACAGAGGATTTGAGTTGATTTTATTATGTCATTTTATATGTGATTGTGTAGGACAATTACTCAGTACACCTCACTACTATGGTAAAAGATCTTATTACAAAAGTTTCATTATAAAATACCAAAGTAATTAAGTAATCCCGCCCAAGATAGAGAGTATCTCACCCGTTCAGCTGTGTTTCCTGCTACTTCCATGGCAGCATCACCGGCATTGGCAAATCGATTAACCCAACCTGTTAAAAACCATCAGAACATGCACTCACTGTAAAGTCCAACAAAAGAAGCAACAGTTCTAAGTTTTAGAATTATGGATCACATCAGAAACTAGATAAGTTCATGCAATAATGACCAAACAAAGCATACCGTTTATAAATTGGAACTGAAATTCTAACAACATATACATTTGGATGGTAAATGAGTTAATCTAATGTACTGGCAAAATGATCTCAACCACGAATGAAAGACCAGTAGCATTAGTATTCTGATCCACGTCCAAAGCCATATCAAGGAGTAGATGGCTGACTGAGTTCAAATGAAAACAGTAAAGAGGAAAATCATTCCAAAATGAAAGTGTGCCAGGAAAGAAAATTGTTTTATTTTGAAAGAACTTACCTGGAAGTTTTGGCACACCAAGCTTCTCACACAACTCATCACAGAAGTGATTGCAGTTCTTGGCTAACAAGTCATATGAACCTCCAGGCCATTCTCTACTAAGCTCCCTCAAGATCTGATTCACCTTAGAGATTGAGAAGTTTGTCGTTCCTAGGACAATGCTCTCACGATATGTATACATGGGATTCCTTTTAGAAGGACAACTAAAAACCCCAGATCCATGTTCACAAAATCCAAATGACCATTCATCTTCTCCATACACCTGTGCAATATAGACCACAAAAACTTACTACTATATATATGTGTGTGTGTGTGTGTGTGTGTGTGTGTGAATTTTCATTCAGAAGATATTAACAACAAATCAAACATAAGTATATGGAAAAACATAGGAAAAAGGAAACAGCATAATCACGTGAAATAGGACAAACAAACACACAAAGCCGAGGCATGGATATTTTGCCCCTAGTATTATGAATTACATATCATAAAATTAATTCTCACAGCATCTTCTTTCTTGTATATATATTAACCTCTTTCAATAACCAACATTTCAGCAATTGAGTGACATATTTAACAGATGTACATTAAGTTTCTTTAACACAGGACACATCCACCATCAATGTCAGCACTATCATGCAATTAGTCCATATCATAATTGTTGTCCACTTTAGAATGAGAATCCTAAGGATAACAGTGGTTCAGCAAACATCAAAGATGATTATAGTATGCAGCACCAGATCGAATAGACACAGATCAAGAACTTTCTTACAAGATACCAACTAGTTACAGTGTTCCAGAAACTTTACAAAGATGATCATGCTCTTGATCAGACCCATTGTTCTGAAACTAAAGAGCCTAAAACAAACTCAAAGTCTCGCAAGGAACATAACCATCAATCAACAACATCAAGACATGGCTAGCAACAGTTCCCATACTTCGAATTTCCATTTAACACCCCAAGAGTCAGATTGGTGTGGGAATTAAAGCAAGCTCACTAATACACACGCCATCTCAGATCTACTACCATCAGGAAATTCCAAAAATAATTAAACACGCAAGTGTCAATAACTTAAATTCCATTCACAATGATATCAAATATCCACAAACGTAGACCCCCAGATCCACTCGAAGTGATCCAATTCGACTACAACACAAGTAAGACAAATCGGTAAAAAGAGAACATAAACAAGCACAACGAAGTATAAGCAAAGACGGTTTTCGAACCTGAACAGCGCTATGGAATATGCCACCGAGACCTATACCGTCTTTGAAGATCTTGTTGATATTCATGATTGTGTTGTTCGTCTTCTCCGATCCGCTATTCGTCACGTCGTATATATGCAACATTACCTCCGTCATTTTTACCCAATTCAAGAAAACCCCCCAAAATAATGAAAACCCTAACCCTAACCCTAACCGACGCTCAAATCTCCCTTTTCTCCTCCTCTACTCAAGAAGATCAATCCACACACACAAACACAAACCCTTTTCCCTCTACTCTATCTCTCTTTCTTCCTCCACACTCAAAGCAACGCAACCAACTCCAGAGCCCCACCGAGAGATCGATACCAACTTCAACTCCTTGCTGAAACCATTCAAACCCATTTCACATTCATCTCTCAGATCTTCTTTTCTCAGATCAAAAAGGGGTTTTCTTCAGTTGATCGATCAAACAGATTCCGTGGAAGTGAATGAACAAACGCATTAATTGAAATAATTAAGAATCATGTTCTGCATACAGGAGTCACTTGAAAGGATGCAAGCAGTTTGGGGGTTGATTTGTTATATTTGGGAATCTATGGGGGCAAATTTGAAAAGTAAGCATCCCTTTTTGACAACTGTCTGTCGTTATCAAGCAATAAAATATATTTTAAAATAATATTATTTTGATGTAACTTTTTATGACAATATTTTAAAAAATTAAATTAAATTATCTTATTTTAAATTAGATTATAAAGGTTTAAAATTTAATAATCTGTTATTTTTATAATAATATCATTTAATTCTAACTTATTACAATAATATTTTTAACTATTTAATTTAAATTAGATTAAAGGGCTTAAAAATTCTTAATTTGTTATTTTTAAAAGTTTAATTTTTAATATTTTGACATATTCTTAAATTTTTATTTAAGTTCAGGTGGAGTCTTTATATTTAAAGATTCAATTAATTTAAATTTTATTTATTAATTTAAATTGAATCTGAATTAAAATATCAAATTTATTCATAATTAATTTTGATATTCTAAATTATATAATTATATATGGACAGTTTTGAACATAGCTGTATAGTGGTCCCACTCCATGCTAGCTCAATTCTTTGGAGTTGATTAGCTTTGAAAGATACACCTTTTAGTGTGACCACAATAATTGCAGGTTACATTAGAGTTGTCAATGGGGCCAGGTTGAGCCCGGACTGCTCCTAGCCCGGCTCGAGCTGTGGGCCAACTTGACTATGGTGAGTTGGTCAACTCAGCTCACCATATATTAAAAAAAAAGTAAAATAGATGGGCTGACCATAGTCGGCCCATGGTTCGGTCAACCTGAGTCGGGCCCTTTTTAACATTCCTAAGTTACATGGGTTCGGACTATTATTTTTAATTAAGAATTAATCAATAATTAAAAAAAACAAATTGGTTTAAAATTTTAAATTGACTATTTTTTAAATTCGATTTGATATACTTTAATAATCCTTACTGTTATATTCGATTATTTTATTAATTAATCGATTAGTTTTGTAAATTATTTGATTTATAAATTAAAATAAATAAATAAAATTTTAATTAATAGTCTATTTTTCGATTAAACTTCAAATTATTTAACTAGTCGAGACAATTTCCTTCAACCATAGTTAAAAATTTTAATTTTATTTAAATTTTTTTACCAATTTTATGATAATATAATAACCAATGATTAAAAATAGGGATGTTAATTTTGGTTCAGTCCAGCCCGGCCTAATTTTGGCTCCGATTGATCAGGCTATAAGGCTAAAAATGGTCGCCTCAATCGGACCACGAGCTGAAGTGGGGTTATTTAAAAACTGACTTTGTTCTTGGCTTTTTTTTTTAAATAAAGTAGGCAGGGTTAACCTAGACCACAGGTTTAAATAAAGTAGTATGTGCTTGGGCCGAGTCGGGCCAGGAGTTGCCCGACCCATTAACATTCTTAGATGAAAGCCCTAACTAGTTCGACTTGTTTAATCTTAAATATTTTGAATCGTCCAATATTTCAATTCAATTAGGTTTAATAATTTTTTGTTGTTAAAAGCTTATTAATTTATTAATTATTTTTCATAAATTAATAAAATTTTATGAACTAAAATAATAAATAAATTTGTAATTTTATAAAAAATTCAATTAAACTAAAAAGTTTTAGTTAATTCGAAACTCTATTAATATAGATTCAAAAATAATATTATATTAATTAAAATTTGATTAAATTAATTTTAAATTTAATTTTATTCACTCGCTTATATTAACCCGAGTCAAAAATAATTAAAGATGATAAATTTTATTCTACTTGGTTTGACAAAGTTCGAACGGACATGACTTATAACCAATGAATTGTGGGATCAATTCCCCTATTTTTGTTTTCGTTTAATAAATTGATGGATGGTATTGGGCATAAGATGTTATACGAAAACGAGAACAACCACCTTGTTCGAGTTAATTAGAATTTGAATAAGATAAGGAATTTGAATATATCAAATAAAACATTGTTAATTTGAATTAAAAAAGAATTAATCGGGCTCGGGTCACGAGTTTAATGCCCCGTTTAACTTTGGACCAGCTCTGGCCGGCCTAATGCCAAAGCAAAAAGCAAACTCCTTATACGACGCCGTAGCTGCTCACCGTCGAAACAGCTTAAAGTAGTACAACTCTATAGAATCCCTTGCTGTTGGTGAATCCTACATCGCGATTGGTGTGATCGGGAACTATATCCGATCATCGGAGCTCTATACGACACGTTTAAAGCCCGGTGACGTGTAAGCTAGACATAGTGTTTCCCAGTTATAAAGCTTTTCAATTTCTAGGGTTTTTTTGGGTTCTACAGTCAAATTAGCTTCTACTGTTTTCGAAGAAAGCACACGAGTATCTCCATATTCATGAGTAATCTATACATGTATGTGTTCGTTAGCTGCGCGAAAGATAGTTAAAAGCTTAACCCATGTCGAATTTTATGATTAGTGTTCTGAAGTAATTTGTTTCGTCTATGGTTGTTCAGTACGTTCCCTCGTCTTCGTAAATTTTGGTCATGGGAGTTCATTCCTTTTTGGAATTTTATGCTTGTGAACTCTCATTTGCAAGTACTGATAGTTCCAGCTCTTGTTTAATTGCATAGGAGATGTGATAGGCATTGATGGGTAAAAATTTGGTATGTTAGAATTGGGGTTCTTCTTGATTTACTTGCATTCATTTTAAAGGTTCACGGGGTTAGGTCAAGTTCTTTTTTTTTTTTAGCATTAAAGAAGCGTCATTCTGGTAATGAGGCATTTCTGAGTGAGCTTGCTGCAGGTCTAGTGCCAATTTCCTATGTTGTTCTCCTTCTGATTCTTTTTGTTAGGTGACCTGATCTTAGGCCTCAAACTCACTCTCTGCGGACAACCTTGCGGAGGGCTTCCTCTTTGAGGGAAGAGAGTTGGAAGCTGATATTTTCACCCGGGCAAAGGGAAATTTTAGCTTTTTGAACATAATTATAGTTCTTAGGAATTTTTTCTGTTCTCTGACACGGGACATCTTGGTTGTACCATAGACCATTATATGATTTGCCCTTCATACCATGTTATGGATTTTGTAATTTGTAAAGTTATTTATAGATTTTTCAATAGTGCAAAATCTCACATTTTGCTGTGATGTGGACTTTGCTTGATGAAGTGCTCGACTATGGTTCTGTGCTATTTATGCTAAAATAAGGTTACGAGCTTTTAGAGTTTGTTTATTACAGGCTTATGCAGGCTGGCTCGCTCTGAAATCACGAAGGCCCTTTCTCATACATCACTATCCAACATGGTAAGATCGAATTAGAAGTTGTGGATATACAACTGGGCATGATGTTGATCTTTCTTCCAGATGTTTGATACTTCGTTATGTTTGTCAAATTGTAACCATTGATATGGAAGTTCTTATAGTAACACTGAAACCAAAACTAGTCTTGCATTGAATTTAGCATCATACTCTAAGAATTGACTCGACTGAGTTGAACTGGTGGAATATTGAAGCGGAGTTTGAGTGTCTTGCTGATGTCAGTCGATTACTTCAGGGCTAGGTATCCGATTTCTTAAATCTTCTGACTGCATTATTGAGCAGAGTAGTGAGCCTCTTATCCTACAACTACAAACAGTTGTTTACTCTGGAATTATTTATTAGCGAATATTTTTACCAAGTTTATCAAAGCTATGTCGATGCCTCTCCACTGCATTATTAAGCCTTTGTAATCAAAGCCAAGTCGTGTTGAATTCTTGTTGAAACTTCTGAGTAAGCATTGGCATTTTCTATTGGGTTTCATGACTGGTTGCAGGATCGCATTGATTATACTGATGAGAAGACTGAAAACAGACTGTACATTGGCAATCTTGATCTGAGAATAACCGAGTAAGTATATTAATCATGGTTGGATTGCATATCCCCTGACTTCTGAGATGGAAATTACTGTGCTTATAACCTTATTTACGTTTTCAATTTCTTCTATCAGGGCTGCTCTGATTAAGATGTTTTCTCCTTATGGAAATATTGTATCTGAGGATTTCTTGTGGCATACGCGAGGCCCAAAACGCGGAGAGCCACGGGGTTATGCTTTCATCCAATTTAGCAATAAAGAGGTAAGTGTCTGCTTTTCTGGTCTTTCACATTAAAGCAAAATCCTGATTTCCAAATTTAAAGTGAGCATGCAGGAAGCTCAATTGGCCAAGGAAAAGATGCATGGGAGGTTGGCTTGCGGTCGTCCCCTGGTGGTTCGTCTAGCAAGCGAGAAATACTTGGAGGAGTTTACACGAAATTCTTCCAAGACGGTAGGCGACGTGAATAGGACAGGCCTTGTCGGTAGCAGTTCAGGGCAGATGAATCGGAGTGCTAAGGTAACTGCCATAAAGAACAAGCTGAGAGCCCTGGAAGAAGAGAGCTCTAGTATGAAGAAGCAGAAACAAGCTGATGGGGACTATTGTAAGGATTTAACCAATGATTTAACTACCAAGAGATGATGAATAGATAAAGTCAAGGAGTTTGAATCATCTTACTGTCCCTATAATGTAATGAACTTCAAGCAATTCAAAGGGATAGAGAATCTGTAGTAGATCGGTAGATGAGTTTATTCGCTTCCGAGGTATCTATTTGTTTGTTGCATCTGAAGAATATACTCTAGGATATGGTGGATGGTCTAACTTCTTTGAAGGATTAGGAGGCTGCTACTGTATAATTGTTCGCAAAAATCACTCCAAATTTCATTTTCAAGCTTTATCACCTTTCGACTTCACAGTCGTCTTGAATTGGGCTGTTTTGGTACAAAAGGCAATGAATAATGTAGTTCAGGACGGCAGCCGCAAGAGACATGGAATTTGTTTAGGTTATCACGTGATGTACAATTTCAGGAGCTTTTGTTTTTATTTTTATTTTTATTTTTAAATTTAAAAAATTGTTTATTTGAATTTTAGTTTTTTTATAATCTGATTTATTATTATTTAATTATTTAAATTTTAATAAAAATTAAAAGTAATTTAATTCAACATTATATATTTAAGAAAATGAAATTAATTATCAATAAAATTATGAATAATTTAATTTTATTTAATT
>JAOTIZ010000006.1:36371233-36395336 GCA_027123425.1 Erythroxylum panamense | reverse complement strand
ATCTTGTCCTTTGCAGTTTCACTCTATGTTCTGTCCCTTGTCTTAGGTACTACCATGAATGGTATGCTGTTTTTAAGCATGTTGTCCTGTCATAAAGTAGAAGTAGGAATGCAAATTTAATTAAAAAAAACAAAAATCAGGAACTATTTCTTGTAATTTTTTGGTTAAAATTAATTTAAAAAAAATTGCAGTTTCAGGAATTCTAAGCTACAACTAATAAATCCTAAATATGTCAACTTGCCACCCGAAACATAATTTGTCTTTCCTCTTTCATTCGGAATTGTGGATTTACCTGTTACAGTTTGATTACTCTAAGTTCATCTTTTCTTGGGTATGTCTTATATTTTGCTCTCTATAAATCTACATATTGACAGGTGAAGTGCTCCCATTGTTACTTCAGAAGAGAGCATCAATGGCAGGAACAGACGTGAACGATGCGAGTGTTGCAGCAATCAGGAGGGTTCGATCAGGAATAATCCTGCTTGTATCAGTCATATTTCTTGGATATTTGATGATTTGGATGATGATGCCCACCAACACATATTATCTGCAGTGGTTCCCTGAAATTAGCAGGAAAACAAGCTCCAAGTACCTCGGAGGACAAGGTTTGTTCCGTCTGTCCTGGTATAGTTTTGGTTTTTATACTTTGAAATCCTGAAGTGTTCTTACAATGCTATGTTTCTACAGGTTCATACACGCTGATCTTCACGTTTCCTGTTCTGTTCATAGCTACAATAGCCTGTATGTACCTCCATCTAGGAAAGAAAATTCCTCACGATAGCTTCAGGTAAATACTAATACCAACTTCTGAAAGTGCTCGATATGATCAGTTTCTGAACAAGTTATGATTCTGTGGACACAGCGAACATGGTCCTTCTGCTTCTGGCTGGTGGAAACGAATAGCTCTCGTCAAAGGTCCTCTTGGAATCGTATCCTGGACAGAACTTTCGTTTCTGGTCATGTTTTTGGCATTACTGTCGTGGTCCTTTGCCTATTACTTGCATGGAATGTTTGCATACATCACTCAAGAGGCTTCTCGTGAGGGATTGCAAGTGTAAGCAACTTTCTTGACAACTTTTTTATTGGATCGGACTAGTCCCAAACCTTATTGAACATACTTTAGTCTATTGACTTCAGAACATTCTGAACTTGAATTTTTCTGTCGGATCTGAAAAAATCTGTCAAACCCGAGTCCAGAACAACCAGATAAGTTCTAACTTGGATAGACCATTTTGTTGATCAGGTGGGAGGCTAAACTGAGAAGTGTAGGCTTAACATTAGGCCTTGTGGGATACATAAGCTTGGCCTTTCTCTTCTTCCCAGTCACCAGAGGATCGTCTGTTCTACAATTTATGGGACTAACTTCAGAGTCAAGCATCAAGTACCATATATGGCTAGGCCACATTACCATGGCTCTGTTCACTGCTCATGGTTTTTGTTACATAATATTTTGGATCAAAACCCATCAAATATCACAGGTAAATTATCAAATCCCTCCGTACTTTTCGATTCAGGTTACAATCTTATTCTTTGTTGTAGGGTTTAAAAGAGATTTGAGAAGAAATTGAATCAAGTCTATATAATTAGAAACATCAACCCAAAACTTTAAACAATAGGCTAAAAATCTTATCTTTTGTATATAACTTAATTCTTCTTTTGTGACAATTTTTTGGTTTCTTAGATGGAGATTTATCTTCATTCACTTAACCTTGTGTTGCTTGGCAGATGCTTAAGTGGGACAAGTACCTTGTTTCAAATGTTGCTGGAGAAATAGCTCTGGTTGCTGGATTGATCATGTGGGCAACAAGCCTGAAACGTATCAGAAGAAAACTTTTTGAGCTCTTCTTCTACAGTCATTACCTATACATTGTCTTCGTTGTGTTCTTTGTGTTTCATGTTGGCTTCTCTGATTCTTGCATCATCCTTCCTGGTTTCTATCTCTTTTTAATTGATCGATACTTGAGATTTTTACAATCTCAGCAAAAAGTAGGATTGGTCTCTGCACGAGTTTTACCATGCGAAACAGTAGAGCTGAATATTTCCAAGTTCCAAGGTGAGGTTTTTATCCAATTTTTCTCGTACTTTCTCAAGCTTTTTCACTTTGAATACCAATGATCCTTTCAAATCTCTCATCTCCAGGGTTTAGCTACACCTGTATGAGCTCGATATTCATTAATGTGCCAAGCATTTCCAGGCTACAATGGCATCCATTTACAGTGACATCCAACAGCAACACAGACCCTGATAAGCTAAGTATAGTGATTAAAAGTGAAGGAAGTTGGTCATCGAAGCTGTATCAGATTCTGTCTTCTCCATCACCAATCGACCGCCTGGAAATTTCCCTGGAAGGACCTTATGGACCTGCTTCAACCCATTTCATGAGGTGAATCTCTGACACTAAACAGGAATTAAGTGCTCAAAACCAATTTCTGAAACATGATAGAAAAATTTCAAGTCTTTCTACTGTTGTTGCAGGCACGACTTGCTAGTGATGGTGTGTGGAGGAAGTGGCATAACTCCATTCATATCTATCATCAGAGAAATCATTTATGCAGCCAACACAAATCCTGACCGAACTCTCCCAAGAATTCTCCTGATATGTGCTTTCAGAAAATATGTGGATCTAACTATGCTAGAGCTTCTCCTCCCACTTCAAAGCACCAACCTTGATATCTCTCGTCTGAACCTGCAAATTGAAGCTTACATAACCAGAGAGAAAGAGATCAACCCAGACAAACATCTGCAGACAAAAACTGTATGGTTCAAGCAGAATTCATCTGATGCATCAGTTTCCGCAATTCTTGGCCCGAACAGTTGGCTCTGGCTGGGTGCAGTCATTTCAGCTTCTTTCATCATCTACCTGCTTGGAATTGGCATTTTGACAAGATATTACATATACCCACTAGATCACAACACCAACATGATATATCCTGCTGCTCCAAAATCTGTTCTGAACATGTTAGCTTTGTGTTTGTCCATAATAGTAGTTGCCTCTGTAGGATTCATTTGGAACAAAAAGCACTTGGCAGGTGAAATGAAACAGATTCAGGAAGTGGGATCCAAACCTATCAACACAGGGAAGGATCTGGAAAGCAATGAACAGTCATGTCTTCAAGCAACAAAGGTGCATTTTGGAGAAAGACCCAACCTAAAAAGTAAGCTGTTTTGTGTTCTAACCCACTTGGCTTTTTGGATCATAGACATTCTCAGTGCTTGGGTTTCTGATTATACTTTTTTTGTGATGAACCTCTGCAGAGTTATTGTCACAATGTGAAGGAAAGAGTATAGGAGTTCTTGTAAGTGGACCAAAGAGAATGAGACAAGAGGTTGCTCAACTTTGCTCTTCTGGTGTGCAAGAAAATCTCCATTTCGAGTCCATAAGCTTTAGCTGGTGAGACCAAGAAAAGAATGTTAGAATTGTACCTTCGTACATATTAGAATACAGTCATTATATATGTGTGTATCTTTTAAATAAGAAATTATGAAGTTATTATTTTAGTTTTTCAATAATAAGTTTCTTAATCTTATTTTTAAATATGAATTAATAATTTCTCAAAAGTAACCCTTTTCGGCTAATTCAAATAAATTATTTAAATTTATATTTAATTATATTCATATAAATTGTATCGAATAAAATCTTAGAAAATTCAATTCCTTAAATTCTTTTAAACAATGATTAAAAAATTCAATCGATTCGACCTATTCAATCGTAAAATTTTTGAATCATTTAATATGTTCTAGTTCGATTTATTTTAATAACTCTTATTATTAAAAATCGATAATTTAAATTCTTCAATTTTGTTTATTCTTTAGTTGATTTTATATCAGTTTAATACTGAATGAAGAATTTAAACCTTAAACCTCTTACCTTAAAAGAGTCAAGCTATAACAGATGAGAAGTTATACAACCCAACTCTAACATAATCACTTTGATATAACTGGCTCTTTTCAGTACTTGAACTCTTTTAAACAATAATTAAAAAACTCAACTTATTCATCCAATTCAATCGTAAAAAATTTGAACCATTTAAAGCTTTATTTACTTTAATAATTCTTATTAATTATTAAAGATCAATTAATTTATATTTTTCAATTTTATTTAATTTTTGATTGATTTTATATCGGTCTAATACTTAATGAATTTTTTAAACCTTAAACCTCTCATCTTACCAATTTAACCAATATTTGCCATAAATTGGCTCTTTTCGGTACTTGAATTCTTTTAAACAATAATTAAAAAATTCAACCAATTCAATCGTAAAAATTTTGAAACATTTAAAGCTTTATTTACTTTCATAATTCTTATTAATTATTGAAGATCGATTAATTTAAATTCTTCAATTTTGTTTAATCTTGGTTGATTTTATATCGATCTAATACTGAATTTTTAAAACTTAAACCTCTTATCTTACCAATTTAATAACTTTTATTATTAAAAATCGATTAATTGAAAATTTTCAATTTTATTTAATCTTTAGTTGATTTTATATGGATTTAATACTGAATGAATTTTTTAAACCTTAAACCTCTCATCTTACTAATTTAACCAATATTGCCATAAAAAAGCCAAGGCAGAACATATGAGAAGCTATACAACTCAACTATAATATAATTACTATGATATAATTGGCTCTTTTCAATACTTGAATTCTTTTAAACAATAATTAAAAAATTCAACCAATTCAATCGTAAAAATTTTGAATCATTTAAAGCTTTATTTACTTTAACAATTCTTATTAATTATTGGATATCGAATTTAAATTAAATTCTTCAATTTTATTTAATCTTTAGTTGATTTTATATCGCTCTAATACTGAATAAATTTTTTAAACCTTAAACTTCTTATCGTAAAAGGGTCAAGCTAGAACAGATGAGAAGTTATACGACTCAACTCCAACATAATCATTATGGTAACTGGCCCTTTTTGGTACTTGAATTATTTTAAACAATAATTAAAAAACTCAACTGATTCATTCAATTCAATCATAAAAAAATGTGAACTATTTAAAGCTTTATTTACTTTAATAATTCTTATTAATTATTAAAGAGTTATTAATTTAACGTCTTCAATTTTATTTAATTTTTGGTTGATTTTATATCGGTCTAATATTTAATGAATTTTTTAAACCTTAAACCTCTCTTCTCACCAATTTAACCAATATCTGTCATAAGTTGGCTCTTTTCAGTACTTAAATTCTTTTAAACAATAATTAAAAATTCAAATAATTCAATCGTTGAACCATTTAAAGCTTTATTTACTTTAATAATTCTTATTAATTATTGAAGATCGATTAATTTAAAATTTTCAATTTTGTTTAATCTTGGTTGATTTTATATCGATCTAATATTGAATTTTTAAAAACTTAAATCTTATATCTTACCAATTTAATAACTCTTATTATTAAAAATCGATTAATTTAAATTGTTTAATTTTATTTAATCTTTAATTAATTTTATATCGATCTAATACTGAATGAATTTTTTAAACCTTAATCCTCTCATCTTACCAATTTAACCAATATCGCCATAAAAGAGCCAAGGCAGAACATATGAGAAGCTATACAGCTCAACTCCAATATAATTACTCTGATATACTTAACTCTTTTCGGTACTTGACTTCTTTTAAATAATAATTAAAACTCAACCAATTCAATCGTAAAAATTTTGAACCATTTAATGCTTTATTTACTATAATAATTCTTATTAATTATTGGATATCGATTAATTTAAATTCTTCAATTTTATTTAATCTTAGTTGATTTTATATCGATCTAATATTGAATTTTTTAAAACTTAAATCTCTTATCTTACCAATTTAATAACTCTTATTATTAAAAATCGATTAATTTAAATTATTCAATCTTATTTAATCTTTAGTTGATTTTATATCGGTCTAATACTGAATGAATTTTTTAAATATTAAATCTCTCATCTTACCAATTTAACCAATATCTGCCATAAAAGGGCCAAGGCAAAACATATGAGAAGCTATACAACTCAACTCCAATATAATTACTCTGATATAACTAACTCTTTTCGATACTTGAATTCTTTTAAACAATAATTAAAAAATTCAATCAATTTAATCGTTAAAATTTTGAACCATTTAAAACTTTATTTACTTTAATAATTCTTATTAATTATTAAAGATCGATTAATTTAAATTATTCAATTTTATTTAATCTTGGTTAATTTTATTTCGATCTAATACTGATTTTTTTAAAATTTAAACCACTTATCTTACCAATTTAATAATTCTTATTATTAAAACTTGATTAATTTAAATTATTGAATTCTATTTAATCTTTAGTTAATTTTATATTGGTCTAATACTGAATGATTTTTTTAACCTTAAACTTCTTATCTTACTAATTTAACCAATATCTGCCATAAAAGGGTCAAGGCAGAACATATGAGAAGCTATACAGTTCAACTCCAATATAATTACTCTGATATAACTAACTCTTTTCGGTATTTGAATTCTTTTAAACAATAATTAAAAAATTCAACCAATTTAATAATAAAAAATTTGAACCATTTAAAGATTTATTTACTTTAATAATTCTTATTTGTTATTAAAGATTGATTAATTTAAATTCTTCAATTTTATTTAATCTTGCTTAATTTTATGTCAATCTAATACTAAATTTTTTAATATTTAAACCTCTTATCTTACCAATTTAATAACTCTTATTATTAAAAATTAATTAATTTAAATTATTTAATTTTATTTAATCTTTAATTAATTTTATATCGGTCTAATACTAAATGAATTTTTTAAACGTTAAACTTCTCATCTTACCAATTTAACAAATAAGGCAGAACATATGAGAAGCTATACAACTCAACTCCAATATAATTACTCTGATATATTCGACTCTTTTCGATACTTTAATTCTTTTAAACAATAATTAAAAAAAATTCAACTAATTCAATCGTAAAAATTTTGAACATTTAAAAAAATTAACTCAATTCTGAAAAACTTTTCAGACCCAAGTACTCAAATCTTATCAAACTTGACTGAACCTGAAAAAGATTGTCAAATCTGACTTTTAACCCAATTAAACCAAGCCAACTAATTTGCCATCCTACCACAAATATAGCAGAAACAAGAAAAAGCAAGACTACAGATCTGAAAATCTCCATTAGATTTCTCTTTATATATGAACCACCTCTGCTAGAGGTTTACAACAGCCAGTGTTGGCTGGATCAAGATCAGGAAAAAGGAGGGAAAAAGAAAAAGGAACAGATGAAAAAAATTTTGGCAGCCTCTGGTCCCTATGATAATTGAAGAAAACAAAAACCTGGAGATCCTAATCAAATAACGGAATCAAGATGCTTCCTGGACAAAACTGAAAAAAGGTCAACAATTAGAAAGTCCTGCCTACTAACATGTAAAACCCATCAAGTGAAATCAGCAATTTAGAAGGTTACCCTCTTTCTGTTTGAGTAACCCAAACGCCTTCCGACAAGTGTCCCGTGACCAAATTTGTACAAACTTCTTCATTCTATAAGAAGAAGAAACTAATCTTCACTACCTCCTCTAAGAGCATCTCTAGTTCTATCAGTTACTCTGTTGCAGTTATCATAATCATGGCTGTCATTACCCAAAAGAGAGTTTTCTGTGTTGTACCGTTCGACACCATCTGCATCATAACGCCTCACTCGATGAACCATCTCGTATCTATTGCTACGTTTCTTTCTGTCTTCATCACTACCTTCATATTCTCTTTCCCTACCAACAAGCCCCATTTCAGGAAATTTTCTGGAACGCCTCATCAGTCTAAATTGATCATTAGAACCCATCCTGTTGATGTGACGGCCAGAATTGTACCTTTGACTTTGACGAAAGATCCTTATTGGTGATTTCCTTTCTCTGTGATTACGTAAAGCACTGTTTCGCTCATCAAACCATCTTGAACTGTGCTGTGATGTGATGGGATTTCTTGTTGGGGACACATATCCATCCTCGTAAGTCATACCAAATGGTTTCTGAAATGGCAACCTCATTCTATCCACCCTGGCATCTGGCCTAAAGTCCGGAGACCTGCTCAGGCGTCTTGAACCCTCATTCCGCTCGCTTCGCAATCCGTAAGTAGCTGGGGAGCGGCATCTTGATCTTGATGGAGAGTTTCTCAACCCATATCGAGTTCGTCCTCTGCTAAGGGGAGAAATGCTTCTATCTCTCCTTGCCAGCCGATGTGTATGATTAGGATATTCAGGACTCTCAGATATGCGCCTGTTGTATTCCTCTCTCAAGCCTCTGCCAACCCCTTGCTGATACCTTTTAAACTTACTCCTACCCAAACTTTCTCCAACTGGTAATGTTCTAGTATCAATGGCATAATCATAATGCCTCTTCACTGGTGATCTCTTCCTCACATTGCGTTCATACCCACGATGCCTGTAGTTACGGCTGTCAAATCCTGCATATCCTGCATCTTCAGGCTCTGAATAATCAGAAGCCATCATACATCCATGGCTCTCTATGACACTTCTTGGTCTAGGTGGACCAGAACAGTAAGGGTTCCTATAAGTGGGGGAGTAACTCCGATCCATCTCCCAATACCGGGCTGTACGATTAGTAAAACAGCGACTTCCTGGGCTTCTGGCACGTACATTAGCAGTAAACCTATCCCTTTCCAAAAACTTCTTCGAAGTAGGCTCTCTTGTGTCTCTACAATGTATATTACCAAAATTATTGGCCCTGAAACAATAAAATAACAGTTAGAATGTAGAATAAGGTAATGAAGAAAATAAATGGGAAAAAAAAGTAATATACTGGTTAAAGAATCCATAAATCACCTGCTCCGCAGTGCAGCATCCTCCTTAATACGAATGGCATCAGGTTCTTCAATGCGTGAGAGCAACTCCTTACTTGATGGCCCCAATACAATGGCTCTTGATGAGCAATCTTTGTCAGTTGTTACATCCGCAGTCCGGGACTTCGTGCCCACTGACTCATCTCTCTGAGAATTTCGTGTCCCAGAATTTGGAATTCCTATTCCATTACCAGATCCTGGACTATGTCCTCTCTCAACCTCAATTTCCTTCACAGAAACCAAGTCAGATGACGCTTTTTCCTCGCAATCAGATCCATAATCTAACTGTTCAACATCTCCTTCCTCTCCATTCTCATCCCAGTAAATACATGCATCAGATTCTCTTAACTCACCATCTTCAAATTGAGAATCATAGCCAGCCTGAAGCTCCAGAGTATTTTCAGTGCCCACCATCTGAACCGGACCAGCTTCAGAAATGTTGGATTCATGGCTCTCATCAGAAGGATCTTCAACTAATTTCCTGGAAGTTTTCACTTCAACAAAATCCGAAGTTGAAGGTTCCTGAGCAATACAACTTGGAGAAGAGACAAATTTATCAGGGCTTCTACAGTTTTCATCAGATAGTGCTTCAGTTTTTTGTTCTTCTGTGCCTGATTTGTAAGAGCAATGGGGTAAACCTTTCAAATCTGCTGAAGAATGTTGATCAGGACGCGTATCAGATGAAACAAGTCCATCTATATGGCCCTGTCCCATTTCTTTAGGTTCTTGTTGATTATCACAAGCATCAAAATCTTGTAGCTTGTTGCATCTAGCATTGCATACACTTTGTGAAGAATCTACCTGAAAATCAATGTTTGAATTATCACAAGGCACAGCATTCAAGTCAAAAAGTAATCTCTCATCCCTCAATGATTCAGACTCTTTCTCTGTTCTAGTATCATTTCCAGTTGGAGACCTCCTGGAGTTGTCATCTGTATTATTTAAGACAGATGAGGCTTCCATTTTATCCATAAGGAAGACAGCAGTTTCTTCAAAAGGCATTGCAGAAGTTGATGATGAACCAACTCCCTCCTGTGTTGCTTCTTCCAGGGGTGAAATTTCTTCAACACCATCATTGCAAGCCACAGATGCAAGTATCTCTATTCCTGAGAAGTCTTCACTGTTATCAAAATTACTATCATCTGAAACTGTAGTAGTAATCTTTACTACGTTGGGAGTATCGGCTTTTCTAAAATGTGTATTGCGGTTTAAGTTAGGTTCAGGCACTTCAAAGCAAGGAGATGGGCTCTTTGATGTTAAGGAGGTAGACTGTGTCATAAATCTTCTCTTCTTTATTGGTACATGTTCTATGTCTTCGCTGAATCGACGCCCAAGTATAGCCACTCCATGCTGCCACATGGAAAATGAAAAATATGTCAGAATTTCAAGTAGAGTAATAGCACCAAAATAAAAAATAATTAATAGAAGAAACCAACAAAAGAATGTAATCTTGCACAAACCTTCTCAGTATCTGAGACTGATGTAGCATCTGCCTTCTTTGGGCCCTCATCCGATAGCTCAGATTGCACATTGGACTTGCTATCAACTGATTTCCGAGTGCGCCTTAGGGTACTCCTATAACGTTTTGCGACTGTCTTCCAAGTCAATTCCGGATTTATAAACTTTGTAAGTTCCAAGCTTACTGTACTCATCGTGCTTGCAGAGCAAAAAGTTCCTAACTCATCAACCGAAGATCTGTCACCACAACTCATGCAAGACTCTGTTTCCTACACATGCCAGAGAAAAAATATGTTAACAAGGGCAGCAACGAATTATTTCTGCAGGAAAGATGTCCTGTACAATTGGACAGTAACTATAACAATACATGATACGAGATCACGATTGTAACTTCTTTGGTTCTTTTATGTTGTCCATATCAACTCATGGTTTTCCAGACTTCATGAATAATGTGTTCAAGTCATATTTAAGAACTGACATTATTGTCATGCCCAGAAGCTCATCACCCAAAGTACATGGCTCTATAGGCCATTTACCTTTAGAAAATGATTTTCACTTTAGAATTTTGAAGTCCATCAAAGATTTCCTCCGTCCAACTTGTATGTGTAAAAGCAGGTCTAATTTGGAAGATATAGTCATAAACAGGCATATTAAGCCACTTTGTCTATAAATTAATCCTACATATTTCCCCCGTGATCAAAAGTTCTTGTTTGTCTCAGTATGTGTAAAATAAGCCAGCAAAAGCAATCGTATATATAGTCCCATATGAACTATCTCGTCAGATCACTTCTAAAACCATAGATCTACGATCTAACAACAAAAGCTAAGATCAACGAATCTTTCAGATTCCACCAATGATCTTCCTTCCAAACTGTTTAATATGAAAGATGGCGGTGACCACCACGTAAGATCTATAGATCCAACAAGGAAGAAGGAAGATTTTGAGACCATCTCCTACACACGAGATTTAGAAGGAAAATCGACGGCAAAACAAGTCATCGAAACTCCATGATGAAAAAACAATATAAACCCAGGTCCATCAAAAGTCGTTGAATCGATTTTCAGCCGTCGACGACCGGCAATAGCGTCATCGGATTATCGAAGTCACTGCCCACGACCGCCTTGGCCAATCAAAAAAATATCAGATGTCCCAAATATTCCCACGCTTAGTCCTCAGGGGTAAACATGTAAAAAAACAGTAACCCTAATCTCAAAGATCCAGAAGCTCCAGATCAAGACCTGTCAAGCTTCACTCAACAATGCATATATAGAGCTAAAGACTCAGAGAAATCGAGATCCAGAGACGTCTTCACAAGGAACCAGAAGAAAAAATCGTCATAGCTTCGTAGTTTCTCCATCAAAACTTCCAAAAAAACTCGGGCCTGACCACTACTAGATCTGAGTGACGCTTCAAAGTTTCCGCTTCCGAGTCCGGCGAGTCAACACACGACGGAACTCGTAACATGTATCTCTTCAAATCGGTTCCATGAAAAACAGAAATAAAGCGTAGAAATCAAAGACTTGTTAGGGATTTTCAATACCTGTTTCTTCTTTTTTTTTTTCCTCTCCGTCCTCCTCTTCCTTCACACAAATCCGTCACCGTTTCATATCACAAACATCTTCTTCTCTTTTCTTGTTCTTCTTCCTTTTTCTTGGCCCCTTCACGCCGTAGTATTTCTTTTCGCTTATCGACGATCAAAGATCGATCTCAACCGTGGAATGTGAACCGTCCGATTGCTTAGTGCTTGAACGTCGATCACCGTACCGCCGCTGTTCCGATTATTTTACTCGTCTAATGTCTCTCTGTCTCTCTCTCTATCTCTAGCCGGAGCCCGCTGCCTTGTGCCTTTGTGTGTAGATCAACGCCACGAAAGCCCTATCGTCACGTATTTATTGGGGGGAACATGCCGAAACTGCCCTTGATGGTTTTCGAATACTACATTGGATTGCCATCCTCGGCGACTCTGTCCCTGTCCGAATCCGACCTGTAAAAGGAATGGAAATATTAAATCAAAAATCGGAAATTAAATTGATTTTTTGCCCTTTTTATTTTCTTCTGGAACTCTCGAATCTCGATAACGATGCCGCCAATCAGCAACCTAGCAATGTCAATGGTCAACCAAGGGCAATTTTGAATTTAGGAAATTACCTTTCGATTTCTTAATCTTTTCTTTTATATAATTATTGATTTTTCTTCTACTCAAAATCCTATTTTCATTTTTTTAAGAAAATATTTTAATAAGTTGAATTGAAATAAAAATTAAATTTATAATATTGAAATTCACTATTAAATGACAAAAATAAAACATTCTTTTCATTAAATATCATAATTAGATATACTCTGATAATTAAATTTAAAGGATAAAAGTAATTAATAATTTATTATAAGATATTAAAAAATCAATAATTAAAAAATCCGACTGGTTCAATTATAAAAATTTTGAACCTTTAAGTTTTCAATTCGGTTTTTAATTTTTTAGTTTAATTTACTTAAATAATTCTTATTATTAAAATTTTCAATTTTAAGAGATTAATATGTTTTTATAATTCAAAATTAATTAATTAATTAATTTTTATTTAATAATCTTTTTCAATTAAACTTTGAATGTTTTAATAAATTAAGACTATCTTTCTTAATTATATTTTAAATTTTTTGACTAATAAATAATTTCTCTAACTTATAAAATTAAAATAAATTATTTAATAAATTGACGAATTCAAATACTCTTTTGGGTAAATCCTCTTTTCTCATTCTCCCAAAAAAAAATCCAAACTTGTCAAAAGGTTTCTTTTTTTCTTCCAAGTTCTGAAAATGGCAGCCTCGAAGTGATTCCCGAGCCACACATTTTCCAGGATTAGATGCCTCTTCCAAGCTCTAGCTCTACTTATAGTTCCTCATTGACCAAGCGTCTGTGTATATATATATATATATAAAAGGAAGAGCCTTGCAGCTAATTAGGAAAAGAATCTTTTTATAAAAATTATAAAGGAAAGTTACGTATTAATTTGACCCTTTCTTATTTTAAACGGAAAGTAACCACAACTATTATTTTTTAGATGAAAATTTTTAGATTCATACAATAACTTACAAATTAATAAAGATACATCAAGCTCGATCGAGAAAGCGTGAGTAAAAAATTCGAGCACAGAAGTTTTTAACCTCATGTCTTCTGCGCTATTAACTCAACCATATTAATGTCAATGTATGCAAATTATCATAGTCATCAACTCATCTATATAAAATTTGGAAAATTCGGAATCTTACTTTTTGATATCATCGTCACGTCCAATCTGAAGTCCCACAATAAAATAAGATCTAAGAAAATCTGACAATATACAACCTTACCCTTATATAATAAAAATGTTATTTTTAATAGATCCACATGCAAATATGACAATAAAAAAGTGATGCAGATATTTAAAAAAAATTGATACGAAAATATTTTAATATATATATATATAGAAAATAAAAATTAATAATTCATAAAATTAAAAATAATTTTTAAATAAAAAAAGAAAATTACAACTTAAAAAAAGGTTTTATATATGGTAAATTAAAAAAAATACCAGAATTTTATAATTTGATGTGGTCCCACACGTTAGCGCGTTACTTTAATTCTACGGCAGGAACCATACCTTAGCTTTGCTTTGCTTTGCTTTAGACAAAATGGTGGAGACCCCACCACCACCACCATCCCTCCAAAAAGTCAAAAGATTCCCCCCATCAACTGCCCAATCGCACCTGATCCTTCCACGTCATCCTTGGGCCCACTCGACATAAATTTCCACTGGAGACGTCCTATCTTGACATCTTCCACCACCTCTCACGGAGCTTTCCCGCTGATCGGAGGTCACACATTGACGCCTGTCTTAGAAAGAGATCTAATCATAATTAAAGGTTGCTAATATGTCCGGACAATAACTTTTTTATGTACCTGAGTTTAATATGAGTCTCGATCATGTTCTTTTTTTTTTTTTGTCTCAGGGTATTCACCGGTAGACCCAGTGACTAATCCCTTTGTTGGTTTGTAGGCACCTCACAGAATGAAACAGCTTCACAGAATGAAACAGCTGGTAATCTCGATCATGTTCGAACTAACGAGCCAATCTCCTGAGCCCGAACCTTTATTTAGGCAGGCTTAAATTCAATTTAGAACCCGATCAAAACAGACTCCACCCGCTTCAATATCTGCAATAAGAGCCTAGTGTTCCTCAAGTGATGATTTACTTACAAGTTCCAAGTATCATTATCCAATCTTACAGATCACAATCCGAGAGAAAACGTACATATCCTGTCAAGAACAAGGGATTGAAACTATTCTATTATGAATATGCCACAAAAGACAATCTTCAGCTCCTCATTTTTAATGAGGGATTAGGAAGAAGCATCTGGTCAAGATCAAACTCTTCCTAGTATAACTTAAACAACAATCCCTCTTGCTGAAACTGTGTGGAAACTCGGGGAAGAAGGCTCAGGATGCACAGATCAAGATTACAGTCCAATGTGGTTGATAAGATTCAGGTTCGTATTTAAGCGGAAGGACAAATCCTGACAATAGACGCCTTGGGATCGACATCGAGAGACCATTTTGAATGCTGCCAAGAGGATGATATCACGTTAATAGGATTTTGCAAAAATTGCAACTTCTTCTGCTGGCTTGCCAGTCATCAAGCATGTCTTTGACCCCTGGGGCTGTTCAAAGGGAAAACACCTAATTGTTGCCCCTGTTTCTTCTTTCACTCTGACTTCATCAGCATCACTGCAACAATAAGGCAGCATCACATGTAGTATGCATGCAGGTTTTACATGATATTAGAATGACATGCCTAAAACCATACAACTTACCTAGCCGCCCAACCACCCCTCGCCCATTTCCCCACGGATATTGCAGCTTTCAGTTCATCATACGAGTTCACATCCACTATGTTGCTGCCAAAAACATACAAGAATAATGTTACAAGCTTTGAAGAGGTGATATACGAGAAAGTTAGTATTTTTGTGAACTTCCATTTTACAATAGCATTAGGGCAAGAGAATGAACCTATCTCGAAATGATGTTGCCAATTTCAGGAGAGAAGATTGAATTTCATCCAACTTGTCTTTCACATAAGCTGCTAAGGTTGAAGGCTCCATAGATATCCCAAACACTTTTCCCTGCTTTCCAGGAACATCTCTCCTAGCTATAACCACGCTTCCATTTGAAACATCCCGAGGACCAATTTCGATCCTTAACGGTACACCCTATAACATAAGAGCATTCTTTCATCTAATAGAAGAAAAAGAATAAAGAATTGGGTTCAAGTTAACCAAAAACTTGTAAGAAAATTAGTAATAGGAAGAAATGTAACTTTTAAGGTCTTTACAAGAAAAACCTTAAGTTGTAATCTAATGGTTACATAATTAAACTATGTATCAATAGTAACAAGCACCCCCCCACACCCAACCAAACTGTTCACAAATAAACTGTTCCCTCTAATATTTAATGAAACAAGAATTCCAAAATAATGCAATCAGAATATAAAGAGACCTTCATCTCCCAGAAATTGAACTTCCAGCCCGGTGTTCGCTGTTCCGAATCATCAACTTTAACCTTGATACCGGCAGTATGCAAGACTTCTTTTACAGTTGATGCTGCATTGAGAATTCCAGCTCTCTCCTCATCTTTCTTCCAAATTGGCACAACTACGACCTACAAGGAGTAATACCAACATAAAGGTCAAATTTAGACAGTAGTGAAAACTGGCCCATCATTTATTGAAAACATGATATACCTGAATTGGAGCAAGTTTTGGAGGAAGCATTAAGCCTGCATCATCCCCATGACTCATGATAATGCCACCAACAAAGCGGGTACTGATAGCCCATGATGTCTGCCACACATATTGCCTCTGACCATTCTCATCCATGAACTGCAATAACATATTTTGATGATAAAAAGGAAAGTGAACCAAAACTGGGAAAGAGAAGTAACCATAAATGCAAGAAGTACATAATTGCAATGCATGGTATAAAGGCCTGGACAAAACCACCTTAAAGGTTGGATCACCCCTAGACTTAATTGGTTAAACAAAGAGTCAACCATAACCATCCAGCAAGGGCAAATAAGGGAATGTAAGACAAGGGGAGTCAATATTAGTCGAATGCTACCAGAATTTGTTATGTTTCTTGGAGGAAAAGCATGGTGCTTGAATCTTTATATCGAGATACAGATTCCTACTTTTAAGGACAACAATTAAATGCTCTAAAGGAGGATTCCCTTTTACTCTTCCTTACAAGTATCAACATTGGTAATTTCTTTGTGGTTGAGTAGGGATCTACCTTAAAAAGAAAACATGGAAGCGGTAGGAAATTTAATATCATGCTTAATATGCTTATACAAAATGCAGGACTTACTCAGAGCATTAGAATGGTGCTACCATCATATAAGCCCAAGACACTAAAAATGCCCAAATAGCCTAAAGGAACGGCGTACTGCTCCAAGTAAGATACTAATGCCGTAACATAATAAACCCAAAATTAAAATAGTAGCAATGGGAAACTAGGAAAGACAATATTTTACATGAAAATCCCAAGCAAATGCCAATGGTAAATTTCAAAATTCAAGAAACAAAATGAAACTAAGTGAATGCATTGAATTGCTATGCAAAGGCTCCTGAATTAGGCAAATTTTGTCAGACAAGTTTTTGATCCTCCTTTTTAGAGTATGTCAAAAGGATTGCAGGTGTGTTACCAAGGATTTACTTTAGCAGATATTCAGTATGCTGCTAATTTAACATGGCGTCCACTGTCCATGGCAGAGTATTTCACATGATAATTACGTCCTAAAAAATGCACAATCTAGTAGAACTCAAGAACCTGTGTTCCAAAAGCCCGAGAGAAGTTTTGTCCAAGATTATGGCTAGTTCCAGCCTGCAGTGCTTTTCGATCACCCATCATAGCTTCTATTGTATACGTCTTAGTAGCACCAGCAAAAGTTTCCACTTTTGATTTTCTTCCTGTAATAACAGGTATTGCTGCTTGCTCAAAGGCAAATTTTGTATAGATGTCAATCATCTGTAATGCCTGCAGTTCAAGATCACCAATTCATAATAAGATAATAGTACGATAATGTCATAATTATATACATTCTATCAACAAGTTTCCAACCTCTTTTTCTGCTTCCTCTGGAGTGGCATGAGCTGTATGACCCTCTTGCCACAAAAATTCAAGTGTCCTCACAAATGGCTTTGTGCGGTGCTCCCACCTTGTGACGTTTGCCCACTGAAATTAAAATCAGTATAAGTACAACCATGCACCGACAAGAAGGTACGCCTCTAGATTGGAAAATGCCATAAGAGGTGAATGTTTCACCTGGTTGATCATGAGAGGAAGATCTCGGTAACTATGAATCCACTGTGTAAACATGTGATTCACTATGGTTTCACTAGTTGGTCGAACCTATCACAACCTCATGAAGTGCAACAATCAAAGCCAAGCTCAGGTTACTGGATTTTCAAGAACTTGAACCAGTATTTGAAGTTGTAATGCTACACAAAGAACATGCTGACCATACAGTAAAAGAACTATAAAGTGGTTGTTGCAGAGTGATATATTTACCACAAGTTTCTCTTCAAGCTCCTTCCCTCCCCCAATTGTCACAAGTGCCAATTCTGGACTGAAGCCCTCAACATGACTAGCTTCTTTCTCTATAAACGAGTAAGGTATAAACTGCAACAATGATAACAATGCAATTCTTAACATAAACCAAAAGTAGCATCTAGCTAATCGGTCAAGGCAAAAGGTACTAGAAATGCAAATGCATGACCAAATGAAGGGAGAATGGGGCACTTTAAGTCAGTTTCACGACTGTTAGCTCTACCATGGTGATAAGAAATCCATTACTAACTAAAATTTCAACATCTAACATATATAGCATTCACTTGAATCTGATAAAGAATCACAAAAGTGCAATCTATCCTTTCGGAGGCCAAAATTGTCCGTTTTAAGGAAAATATTACAATCACAGTGAATTAAAGTGATTTTAGCCCCCAAATCACACAAAGAAGTTAGTAAAGTGCAAACAAACAAAGCAAATTGTAATCAACAAGCAAACAAGAAGCTCACCTGAGGAAAATACATGTTGCTATGTCCAGTTTCCTTGAACTTAATATTCAAATACGCCTACCAATTGAAAAATCATTATTGCATCAGCATTTAAACACGCGAAAAAGAAACTTGGAAGAACACAATTAGAACCTGGATCGCCTCCCAAATAGCATAACCGTAGGGACGAATAACCATAGTACCACGAACCGGACCATAGTCGGCGAGCTCCGCGTTGGCAATGACATCGAGATACCAAGCATTGAAGTCTTGAGATCGGGGAGTTATGACTCGGACCTGGTTTATTCTATTCCTCAAGCTGTCTACTCTCTCCTCCGTTTCTGGCGCGCTTTGTGCGGAGTAGGCGGCGGCGGTGTTCAGAGGAGGCGGCCGTGAGTGTTGTCGGCGGCGTAGAATCGTGAAAGAAGGACGACTCTTCGGAGTGGATAATAAAACAGAGGAAAGCGAGGGCAGCCGTAGAGAGACCACCATTTCTCGGCTTGTAAGCTGCTTTGAGGTGGTTCTCGGTGGTCAGCTACGTGAAGAGATTCAGATGAGGTTTTTCTTTTTTGTTTGTTTTTTTTAGTTTGGACGAGTGGGTGAGTGCATGTGATCATGTACATCGTTAGTGATGAATGGTCACGGGCTTGGGTCCGTTGGATCCATAATGGTGAACAAATCATTTGAACTGAAATACGTAATGGTCAGGATTTTGTGGACTTGTGTTGGCCATACGCATAAGCAAATTGGTATACTTATGTGCCAATTCTCCTAAATTTTGGTACAATTAGGCCTCAATATAGATCAATTGTTTTTAGTTTTTTTTTTAATGATCCAGTGGGTCCGAGCCCGATATAAGGTCTAATTAGGTCCGAGACTCCAAGTTTGGGTCTAAGCCCAATTCAATCACACTTAAACTAATTATTGTTATAATTAAGATAAAGACTAAAAATGCACTTTAAATCTTAATATTTATAACAAAATACAACTTAAATCTTAAAGTCTTTAACGTTGGGTAAGGTTATTGTCTCCGTCGGTGGAGACACATAACAAAACACAAAAATTTTATGCCTCGTAGTGTTTGGTTGCTGACCCAACTTATTTTTGTTCTGACTCCAGATCACAAAAACATAAATTTTTTGTTCCTTACAAAACCACAGGTCAAGATTTTTTGTCCCTATAACAAAAACAAAACACATAAGAAACTTTCAGAAATACCTCTTCTCCCAATAACTCATTTGATTTAATTTTTAGATTTCTCATTTTATTTTATCGTAATTAAAAATTACAAATACAATTAAAATAAATATTGATACAATTATAAAAAATATTTAATGTAATTCAATTTATTGTTAATTTGTACGAATTTTTTGCTATTCAATAGCTTATTTCATTAAATTTTTTTGTTACTCATTTTCTAAATTCCTTATTTATAGATATAATTAAATTACTAATACAAATCATTCGTTTTAAAATAATTAATAAATTACATATTTCCAATCATATTATATTGCAAGGATATTTTAATCATTGAAACTGTTTTTTATGTTTGTAAACTGCAATCAAATATATTTCTGTCCTCGAGACGAACACAATTTTATCTATTTTGTCCATCAAAATTAAACACCTCACTGTCTCTAATTTTTGTTCTATTATGTCTTCAAATTTTTGATTCGTTTCGTCTTAGCATATGAATCAATACGCAATAGCGTAAACGTTCAAATTATACTTTAATATTTTCAAAACATTTAAAACAAATCCCAATAAAATTTATCAAGATTAAATTCCCGTTAGTTAAATATCACATTAATTTGACTTGCGGTGATTTGGGCCCAATCTAACTCATTGTTCATTGTAACATGAGTGCAAATTGAATGTATTTATTTGTGGAATTACAATTTATATTCTTAATAACGAACAAGGTAAAGCATACCCAACAAAATGAAGCTTCAGGAATGATGGAAATCACATTGGCCAACACAAACCTTAGTGCACAAAAGCAAATGTTCAATCACATCATCTACCAACTTTGATCCTAATCCTGCGCGATTGCGCTTGAACTACCATAATTCCACACAACTAGTCTACGATTATACAGAAAAACAAGTTCATGGCATTAGACACCCACACAAAGATGATCGAGAAAGGCATTGATGGGGAGAGGATCGATGCTTTGGCAGTTATGGAGATTCAATCAACCTGAAGTTGTAGTCAAGGTCCTCCTTGGAAGTATGAATTGGTGATATTGGAGAAGGAGGTGCTGATGAATCAAGTTTGCTAGATGGGTAATCAATCAGCTCCTCGCTTATCATCTCCTCTTCCAGTTCCAGGTTTAGCCTACCTGGACTCTGAACCTAGAACAAGAAACCCATGAAACAAAGCTTAGAACATGAGATCTCCCAACAATGATCCAAGAATGATCACCTAGATGGATTGCAACTTTGCAGAGAGGAAACACAAGCTGACCTTCAAATGTGTTGACGGTGGACTTGCTCGTGGAGTTGCCAATTGCATGGAATAATCTACAAATAAAATTGATTATATGAGTTTGAAAGTGCAAGCTAAAATGGGATTTTCACTCAGAAAATAGTAAAAATCTGGTTCACCTTTGTTTAGTCCGACGATGAAAAGGAATTCATCTATGTCCATGGCTCTTGTATGTTTCATGCATTCTTTGTGATTATGCAGAAACCCTTCCTCTAAAATTGAACCAGGGGGCTGTGGTTCCTCTGGCAGAACACTCAACTTGGCTTGGTAATTCCCTTTTGGTGCCTCTTTCAGGAGTGGCTTACCTGAATTGGAAATGTCAGAGAGCGCCTTCCGAACAGTTCGTGCTTTCCCAGTAGCTTTAGAATTTCTCTTCTTGCTTGCATCAGGTGCCACTAGAGAAGCACTGGTCTTCTCTTTATCACTCGAAGAGAAAATGTTAGAAATCTGCTTCTTTGACATCTGACTCACAGGAGGCTTCATTGAATTGGAAAGGTCACCAAGCGGTGTTCTTCCACCAAACCCTCCTTTCCTTGCTGCATTAGACACATTCGTCTTGAATCCAACAGAAGCATCTGCAGATAGATTTCAGCATTAGATCTCAACAACGCATAATCTCAATACCCGAAAGGA
This sequence comes from Erythroxylum panamense, assembly GCA_027123425.1. Lineage (NCBI taxonomy): Eukaryota > Viridiplantae > Streptophyta > Magnoliopsida > Malpighiales > Erythroxylaceae > Erythroxylum > Erythroxylum panamense. The sequence continues at coordinate 36,373,853 of JAOTIZ010000006.1, read as the reverse complement.
AAAGATTCAAATTAAACATGGAGAGTGAGTTGGAACATACCATCTTGAACACCAACTAGTGATGCCATTGCCAACGTTGGAGTATAACTCTGCATAGGAAAGAAACCAATGAATCCACGAATCCATACAAATTCAGAAAAATGATTCGTTTATGCAAATTCACATCCAATTCATAGAACAAAACTCAAGGAGATAGTACTAGATTCTATACTCAAATATGAGCCCAAGCACGTCGAGGTCCCTCCACTCAGACTTTAACCGTACAAGAACAGATCCTAAGATAGCGGGGCTAATCATAAACAGAGCATAATAGAAAGAGTTCGTCTATGCATTAGAAACCTGATCACTACTTCCAACATGTATAAAAGTAACAAAATTCCTTCAATAATCGGTCCCATATATCAGCCATGGCGTGGACACAACATCAGAAGATCTATTAGTCTCGAAGAGAGAAATCTCAGAAGTTTTGCTATCGAATCCAAGAACGAGTCAGAACTCATAGTATCTACCTTTACAAGCGGATTCATGAGAAAGAAAACGGTTATAAAGTACATGAATCGAAAGATACCTGTTCCCGTTCTTTCTTTCTTCCTATTCTTGACGTTCTTGTTCCTTCTTGTTCTTCTTCCTAGTCCTTCTAGTGTGTTGATATCAACGGCTACGTTTCTGGTAGGGCTTCGCTTATCGGCGATCAATGTCCGGTAACGTGTCGTTAAGCTTTCGAAATGGACTCACTTTTTTCGCTTTGAATCTCTATATAGAAGCGGCAGGGTTCCAACGGTAACTTGACGATTTTTACCTTTACGCCCTTAATTTTTGCCGATAACTACCAAAATAATCTCGCACTTGAAATTGGACCCCTTTTGTTATTGGGCCGAGCCATAAAGACAAGTGGTTGATTGGGCCTGGATTAAAAGATAAATTTGAAATATAAATATTAAAATAAATAAAATGTCAAATTATAATCACCTAATTAATTTATTATGATTAGTTAGTAATTAAAGTTCATAAATATCTAATTCGAGCATTTCATTTGACCCGATCTTGTAATTATTAAATGTTTCTAATAATATCATAAGAAGAGAGTGGTATCTGATTAAACGCGAACTTATAAAATTCAAATTTATGTTCGATTAAATTTGAATTATTGACACGATAATCAATTGAGTCATTATGAAATTATCATCCATCCAATTTGAATCAATTATTTTAAAGTATAATCTGAGTAGCTGAAAATATTTAAATCTGATCAAACATAATTATAGTTTATTTAAATTGGTTTATCGTGAATATTTTTATTGAAATGGGTCAAAATTAGGCTTTCATTGACAAGATAGTGCAATTATTTTTATAGCACCAAATCTCATTCACATGTATTGATCAATCTACAAGTTAGTTGCATGTAAGCATAATGTATGGCTCATATTCATTGGCTAGAAGCACAAGTAATCTCATATAACAAAGGCCTCCATCAAATTATTATGAATCTACTTAGTTTGGTATAAATTCATACCTACTTCCAATGATTCAAAACCTTAATCCAACTAATTAAGGATGACAACGAGTCTAATTTGATCACGCTAAAATGATATAAAGTTTAATGAAGCTGAGATTAAAAATGAAGCCATTTTAACATAATTTATTAAAATATCATTATTTTGATTGATATTTTTTAATTTACCAACAAAAAAACATATTAACTAAAATAATGTTATGTAAACTATAAAATAATGTCATTTGCCTTAATTGATTTGGGTCATTCAAGTTTGTCCTTTCAAATTTAATTGTAGCTCAAAAATCAAAATTCAATTAGTTTAAAACTGACCCATTAACATTGAACCAGTTAACTCAAATTAAACTTTTTCTACTATTTTTATACTTAATTTTAAATTATTGATTTATTAAATAATTTATTTAAAATACATAATTAATGAATTATTTTATATATTTATATATCTAAAGGCTTATAGTAACTTCAAAATTTAGCATTATAAAGAAAAGGTCATATTTCAACTACTTATTTACAAACATAAGTTGAAGGAGTTGGGATTTATTACAATCATAAAATTCTAATGAATTTTATAAAATTTATTAATTAGTTAATTTAAAATTATAAAGTCAACGAACTCAATTGACAAGGCTTCTCACTTTGCGATTGTCGGAAGAGGGACATTAATTATACGAAATCTTCTCTTTACATTTTCATAAAGAGGTTGTTTCGGTTATTCGAACTTGTGACTTTGTAATTATAAAAGAGTAGTCTCATTAGTTAATTCAAGTTACTTTAAAATTATATGGTATCTTAATAGAATTAACTTGTGAAAATTATTCACAAATTATATAAAACTTCATTGTAATATGTTTTATTTAAATTATTAGGTTTTAAAATATAAATTTTACGAAAGAACTATAAAATAATTAAATAATTTTATAAAAGGTAATAATTTTATTTTAGAATTTATTATCGGAATTAGATTTTTGGCTCGAATTTTAAAATGGTTGACTTATAGATAAAGACACGAAATGAAGCTTCTGTGTTATTTTATTAAGGATAATATTAATCAGTTATTTGTAATTATCTTTACCATTTATCTTTGTATATCTTTTCTTTAAATAGGAG
>JAOTIZ010000006.1:36355916-36369872 GCA_027123425.1 Erythroxylum panamense | reverse complement strand
ATTTAATTAATTAGTATTAAAAATATTTTTTAAAAATGTTTCTACTAAGGAATGAGTTTCATTCCTCTACTAAATGGAGGTATGGAGGATTCTCCCAAAGTGAGATGTCAAACCATTACTCCTATAATCATAATCAACAACCAACAACTCATTTTTCATTTCATACCCATCAATCCTTTCCCAAATCCATCAACCAAGCACCCCTAAAGCTCTGCCCCCAAGTATTTTTCCCATTAAGAGTCCACTGACTGGAATCGTACAACCAGCACACGTGAATATGCCAAAGAAAAGGTAGAGTACAAGTTGGTGGGTGGGTAGTAAAGAACTTGCGGTGAAGAGTTACCCAACACGTAAACTTGCACACCACTATCTTTTGCCTTTCAAATTACATAAATGCAACTCATATAAGGAAATTGTTCTCTTATGCCTTAAAAGGGAAAACCTAAAGTGATAAAACTAGTCTTTTAATAATATTTCCTAATAATTTAAAAATCAAGTGTCGGACAATTTTATCGTTTCTCGTTAAATTAGACAACAACTAATTATATTTTTTATTTTTCAACAAATTATTGGTTAAGTTACGTAATTTATTACAAATAAAGATAATAAAGTGATATCATAAATAATCTAAATTAATAAATCGAAATCACGTTGAAAAATAGGTTCTAATTAATGTGAACCAGACCTATATTGATCTTGTGATAGAAAAGTCCGATATGAAAGTTATATAAAAGTTGAGGTCTCCTGCATTTGCTAATATCAATCATAGGCATAAGGAATCTCTGACTCATTAAAGGAGCTTACGTATTGGGAAAACTGTAGAAAAACTTAACCCGTGTCCTATAAAGTACTTTCCATAAAAGGTCTTGAGAAATTCGTGATCATTTGGAATTCAAAATTAATATCAGAATCAGAGATGGAATCGAAATTAGGTATTCTACATTACTTTCGTTATTTAATAATTTCATATAGATTCGGAGTGCGTAATAAGATATATACCACGTATTACATTAAGATGATTCGATCGGTTCAACTGTAAAAATTTTAAACCGGTTAATTTTTCAGTTTAATTTTCAATTTGACTTACTTTAATAATTCTTACTGTTAAAAACTAATCAATTTATCAATTAATAAATCAATTTTCGATAGCTTTTTATTAAAATAATTTTATTAATTATTATTTAACATTTTAATTGTTTAATTAAAGTTTAAAAATTTTAATTATATTTAATCTTTAATTATTTTTATGGCCTAGTCTAATTTTAAAACATTGGTATTTACTAATTTAAATTTTTAATTTATAGATACATGAAATATAATTATTAAGTAAATCCAATATATTGTTTAATTTTAAATTGTGAATTTATTAATTACCAATATATTGTTTAATTTTAAATTGTGAATTTATTAATTAATTTACTTAAAATACTTAATTTAAAAATGATTACATAGAATTAAAGATTTATTAAAAATAACAAATTCTAAACCTACACAGATATGAACAAAACAACACTAAAGAAAATCGAAGAGAATTTTCCTGGAATCCAAACACACTTTTGCATTATTTTCAGTTTGGTGGTTTTGTTCTCTTCTTTCATTTTTGTTTTCCTCTGCATTTCCATTTATAGGGAAAACGTTAAAATTACTAAATTTATAATATATAATCATAACAATGGAAGACAGATTAGAAATTAAAAAAATAAAAAGAAAATAACATGAAACGGTGACGTTAGCGCCAAGCAGAAGCCACCGTGAGGACTCTTCCCATCCAGCCAAAACAAACACCACCACTCTCATGTTTGACACTGAAACCCGAGTTGAGTCGACCAGACCCGCCGAGTCTCTCCTTCGCCAACTCGCCAACGTTTGGACTAATCGACTTTAAAACGAAACCAGCCATTCCCATCCGGGCCCGCCATTTCCCGAACACCTCGCATCTTTCTATACGGTCCCTCCCTTCACACGCAACCGCGTTACTCAGTTTCCGGCCGAGTCCCTCCTCGGTTTTGGCTCGCTCGACGGTGTCGTTCCGCAGTGTGGTGGACTCGACCGACTCCAACAACGCACCGTAATACGACAGCGTCTCGTTCACGCGAGCCGCGAAAGGTGCTGTGTTGGTGTTGAGTTCTTGCTCGACCACCGTCACCACTCGCGGCGAGAGCTTCTTCACGAGACGGAGAAGCTCGTCGCGTGGGTTCTCGATCGACACGCTCTCGTCTGGCATTCGGTGTAGTTTGAATGCAAAGTTGACGGCCAAAGGCTCGTCGGGTTCGCAACCCAGCGAGTCACGACTCAGATCGCCGAGCTTGCAGCTCACAACGTAGAAACGTAAAGGAATTCCAAGTCGTTCAGCGAGTTGGCTCAGTTTATCGCCGACTACCTTCAACCTCTCTTTATCTTCTCTAACATTATCAGCCACCGCTGTGATCTTGATGGTCGTGAAAGGTTTTGCCTTTTGACGTTCGGAGATTAGATAGAGAAGATGTAGATACTGTGTTCCTTGGCCAATATCGAAGTCGATCACATGAAACCCATCTCCGTTATTTGGTTGTTCAACTGAAGCTTCGAGGATTGCAAGGTTAGCAGCCATGAAACCAAGCTTAAAGCAAGGAGAAACCTCGTAAAGCAATTGGGTCGACATGTAGTGTTCTTTGCTATAAAGCTCCGCCACAGGTGGTGGGTTCTCACTTGGGTTAACCCGAGATTTTAATGCCTTGAGCATGTAATTCAAAAGTCTCTGCTCGGAACTCCCTTTGGGATTCGAAACCTGAGACATACGCGTCAAGATCTCAGTTACAACCTCGGATTTTCCCTCTGAAATTGCCGATGCAGCTTCGACAACAGTCTGTTTCGAACAAGTGGGTACTGGAGTCGTCACCGATGTTGTCGACGAGGAGGAGGAGGAAGATGACGTCGGGGATGGAGCTATTGGGTTGGGACTGGAAACACGGATGAGACTCTGTATGGCCTCCGACCACTCGCTGTTGGCGTTTGTAATCACCGAAGCTGCGTCTCCTTCATCCTCGTTGTCGTCCAACAGCTGTTTCTCTAACTCCTCTAACTGATTCATCATCTTCTTCTCAGTGTCCTGTCCAGTAACTACTGTTCCTCCCACTCTGTTCCGGTTTTGTAACATATTCGTGTAAGGTATTCCTGGCAAAGTTTGGTTTTGGGAGTCAATGCTCGGTCCGGACCCAAGATTCACAGGTTGAGGTCTGAGTTGTTGAAGAAGCGGCAGTCCGTACCGTTGCTGAGACCCGGAGGGCAATTCATGAGACATATTAGTCGAGAACTCGAACGGCGAACGTGTCGAGATCGGTGCGTTGTGCTGATACATCCTGGGCTTCACCGACCGGAGAAGAAGCCCATGTAGCGCCGGATTAAGGCTCGGTAGCTGTTGCTGCGCCTGGAATTCTGCTAGAGTGCGTTTCCCGATCAAGCTCGGCGGTGCAAAACCGGGATTTCCCGTTCGGTTTGTAGGGTCTAGAAACATTTGAGAGAGCTGGTTCCTATAGGATTGTTGAGGCGGGTTGTTTGTTGTGTTCATGGTGTTTATGGATCTACCGGCAAGACCCGAATACAAATCCGGGCCACCGCCGGAAAACCCAGAAGCCATCTTCTCTTGTCGAGAACTATGAAGACTTACCAACCAACACTCGTACGAGTTAAAAGAAACGCACGAACTAAGAGAGAGAAAATGAGGTTTAGAGAGACAAAATGTGGTTTCAGGAGTTATAGAGAGAGAAGGAGTGTATTTTCCATCTCCTAAAAGGAGAGCCGGACTTGGGTTGGAATATTTCTGGTGAATATAAGGAGAGAGGAGGGAGAAAAAGTTTTTTTTTTTTTGACTCATTGAATATTTTAGACGGGTCTTAATTATAAGGAGATACATTTAAGTTATTCACACTTTGGCTAATTTCTACTCAAATTGAGTAGGTCTCTTATTAGAGGCAAAACTCTAATTCTAATTTTTAAATAGCTGTATATATAAGAAGGGTTCGAATTCACGACTTTACTTAAATTAAAAGAGTCTCTTATTAACTAAACAGGTTGGTGTGAGTGGTTCAACACTCTCATCCTTTAATCAAAGATCTTGAATTCGAGTCCTGAAAAACGAAGAAATTTGTTTGGCCAGCACTTTACCTCTTACGAGCTGATCCGATATGAGCAGGGATTAGTCTGAGAATGGATAGGAGGTCTCGAGTTCGAATCCTGATAATAGAAAAATCTATTTAACCAGCACTTTACCTCTTACAAGCTGATCCGGTATAAGTGAGGATTAATATGAGAATGGATAATTTAAAGGTACTTTATCATAATTGAGACCTCAAAATATACTTCGTAGACAAAAAAAAAAAGTCTCAACTCATCAACGCTTTGGGATTAGAAGGAGAAAAAGTTAAGACAAAGTTCCAAGTTCCTGTACGAACATGTTTGGGGTGAGCCTCCCACCGTTCGATCACGTATGATTCGGCTTTGCAAATGATCCAGCGGTGACAGCTGCCGCCACAGCTTTTCAGCTTTCCGCATTAAATTGTCCAATAATAACTCGGATCGCGAGGGGGGAGAGAGAAAGAGAGCTTAAACCTGTGGGCCAAGTCTATCTTACAACCGCGTGTGAACCACGCTCTTGTTCGTGGGGTGTGAGTGAACGAACGAGGATAAAAGAAATTTAAGAACTTTAAATTTTGAGACGATATTTATTCAAGGAGCAGTGATCACCTGACGGGACAGTTACGACAACAACCGAGGAACTCGAAGCAAAGCGGGGGAAGAAAAAGCGAACGGAGAGGGACACGTGGGATGACATTGAGGGATATTAAGGTAACCGAGCTGTTAGATTTCGCATGCGTGCTTTGAAGCCGATTCGCTGGATTCGAAATTCCAGGAAAAAAGTAACGTGTCAGTTGTCCTCAAGAATTTTCAAAACCATTAAATTGTTGCCTAATGTCACCAACGAAAATTTAAAATATACATTTCCGAATAAAGTGATAATTAAATAATTTATTAGTCTCATTCGATTGGTACAAGGCAAAGATGCCTATGATAAGTGGGGATATCTTAGGATGGCAATCGGGTGACCCAAGTTTGAGTCCGACAACTTAAAATTTGATCGAGTTCGAAACTTTACGTTTAAACACAAACTTGATCGAATTTAACCTTGACATCTCAATTTCAAGCTTGACACAAAACTTAAAATTTAAAAAATCAAATTCAATTGCCATCCAAGGTAGGGATAACTTAGGATGGCAATTGGGTGACCCAAGCTCGAGTTCGACAATTTAAAATTCGATTGAGTTCGAAACTTTAGGTTTGAACACAAACTTGATTAGATTCAGGCTTGATGAAACTTAAAATTTTAAAAAAATTAATTTTAACTAAAATTCTATCAACTTAAGTCAGAGCTATTAAGTCCTGATCGGATAAATCTTAATTGAACTAGTCTAAACTTTTTTATATATATAATCAAAGATAACAATGCGTCGAATCAAAAGATCAAAGCTTAAATACTTATGTTATTTAAAAGAATAGAACAATAAAATAAGCACCCAGTTGAAGTTTTACTTAAATAAAAGTCTGGAAAAGCCTGGTAATACAATTATGTCAAGTTATTATATATATGTGTGTGAGAAATAGGAAAATAAAATGTCTTGTCTATGTCGCTGGAAACTAAAGTAAAAATAATTCCTATTTTTTTGATTTGAAGTGTTTAAATTGACATTTTCGTAAGCTGCCACCTAATGCGTCAAGGACGCAGACGAGACAATGACTGTATAAACGGAGAATTGTCTGAGGTTACAAGTTTAAATCGTTCTCATATATGTAGTCATTTAAGATTTAAAATTTAAAATTAGAACTTTATTTTTTACAAAGGACTTACTCGATTTGAATGAAAATTAGTCTGAGTGTGAATAGCTTAAAGGTATCTTCTCATAATTAAGACCCTCTTAAAATATCTTGTGGGCAAAAAAAAAAAGAGATTAGTTCCTCAATTTCAATTAATCAGTTTCTATAGCATTTTATTAAATCTCATTACATATTTATGTAGGATTCACACAAATATGTAGACAAGATTAAGTGACACATAGTTAGAACATTCTAACGAGAACAAAGCGCTCCAACTCTACAAATAAGGAGTTTGTATTTTAGGAGTTGGCGTATCATGTTCTCCCAATAAGATGTTTCAATCCTGTGTTACTTACTGTCTGTTTAAATGTGCTTATATTAGTAAAGTTTTTATCAGCAGAGTTTTTTTAAGAAAATTTTTTCTAAGAAATCAATTGACTGTTTGGTTTTAATTTAAAAATAGCTTTTTTAAAAAAGCTTCATACGTTAGATTGTTTGATAACATAAAAATAAAAAATATTTTTAATTTTAACTATATTTTATTTTATAATAAAATTTATTTATGCATATAAATATTATTTAAAATATATCAAATGGTATGTAAAGTACAATATATTAATTATTATATAATTTAAAATAAAAATAAAATTATATCTAACTAAATCTTTTATATTAATTATAACATAAGTAAAGCTAAGATAAAAATAAATATTAAAACATATAAAAAATCAAATAATATTATATAAATCTCAAAATAAACGTAAAGATATGTTTGTGGGTATTGTAAGAATTATGTGTAAAATGTAAAGGTAAAATAGACTAAAAAATAAGCTTATTAATTGATTTGAAAAGTTTACTTGAAAAGGTACTTTTTTAAGAAGTTTCAAATTTAACCTTCTTAAAAAATTGTATTTTAACTTTTAAAAAATTTATATCTACTTAAACAGTTTTTTTTTCATTTCATAGTTCATTTAAAAAAAATTAAGATGAGAAAAGTACTTATTTACTCTTTAAAAATTTAACAAAACAAGTACTTAATTTTGTTTACATATTTACGTAAATCCTATATAAATATTTCGATAAAATTTAATAAAGTAAAGTGAAACAGATAACTTATACCGTTCTTCAGTATTTAAAGAGACATTGGGCCTACAAATAATATATACAGCAAACCTTAATTTTTACGATAAAGAAATGACAATGGCTTGGTCCCCTCTTTGTTTTTGATTTCTATTTGTCAAGTTCCATCAATTTTATACACGTTACTTTTAATTATTTTACAGCGTGTTTTAATTCAATAAATAATAAAATTTATATGTAATATAAATATAATATATAACATTCACCTAATGAAAATATTAAACTGACATAGGTCCGTACGTAAACAAAAAATTTAATATCAATTTTTTTGCTAAATTTTAAATTATTATTTAAGCATATTTTAAAAATAATTTGACACTTTTTGTATTTTTATTTTATAATTATTTTTGAGTATTTTATATATTACTTTTTAAAATAATAAATTTCATTCATAATACAAATACAAGTTAAGTAATAAAATATTAATCTCACGAGACACAACGCAAGAATTTAATTTCTTTTTTTTAATTAAAATTAAAATACTTTAATGTTATTTTTTAAATTTTAAAATAGTATTATAAAATTTAATATAATTTGCATTTTTTTATAATTAACCCTCCATTCTAACTCGAACTAACTTATACATATTTTAACTATTTCACCTTATCCATTAATCATTAATTACTTTTAGGTTACTTTGAATGAGATGATAACTCCTTCTTTTAAGGTCGGTTTTACAAATACTATACTGTTCTTAATATCGGATTAAATTTTGGTACGATACTTTATAAATATTGATTAATATCGGGTACTATTTTGGGTAATTTTTTAAATTTATAAAATAGTCCTTAAATTTTTTTAAAAATTGCAAAATAATCCATTATCATATTATACAGTTGTAGTGTATAGTTTATAAGTTTACATCAACTATATATTCAAAATTTATAATAATAAATAATAACTATAATTAATATAAAATAACAATAATTTTTAGATATTTCACATGTAAATAATAACCACAATTAATATAAAAAAGATAATTGTCATCAAACAAGTATAAAATTAAGAAAAATACAAAGTATTTGAAATATTACAATTTTATCATACAATAAATAATAGTTATATTAAAACATTAAATAAAAAGAACAATAAAGATCATTAACTTTCTAATTATTACAATTTATAATAAGAATTTGAATTGATAAAACGACCAATTAAAAGTTAAATATGAAACAAAAACATATCTTATTTAATTTAATATTATTTAATGTTTTAATTTTTTAATTTTAATAAGAACTTAAACATTTTAAATTTAATATTACATATTTAATTAATTAAAATTAATTATTATTAAAATTGTAAATAACTTAATTTAATTTAAATTCTTTAAAATAATTATTATATTTTTAAAATATATAAATATTATATAAATTTGATTTAATAATTAAAATACATTTAAAAATAAATACTCGTTTATAAATAGTAAATAATAAACTATTTATTTTAAAAATAAAATAAATTTTATTAATACTGCATTAATAAATATTATATAAAATATTAAAATAGGAAGGACAAATTTTGCTAAAAAGTCCTTCATTTTTTAAAAATTTACGATATTGAGCAATATTCGGTCAGCATTGATCGGTATTTACAACTGAAATTTTTGAACATAATTTTTGTACCATTTTCGTGCCTGTACTAATTCAAATCTTTGCTTAAAAGAATGACTTATTTATTGACTAGATAACCGCTTTGAGAATGCTTAATCCTTACTAATTGTCCCGGACCTCTCTCTATTTATTAAGCTTAAAGATAAAGATATCTCCTTTTAATTTAAAAATAGCTTATACTGCTCCTTTTGTTGGTCTTTTGATAATTAAATGTAGGTTATTATTTATTTATTTATTCATTTTTTATGTTTCGTTAAACTTTTAAACCTTTCCAGATCTTGTGATCAGCTAAACTTTAATTAGATTATTGATGTTGTTATTATTATAAAACATCAAAATCAGGCTCATCAAAATTTTCCTAGTATCGTGTCAAGTCAAACTTGCCATTGGTTAAGGTTGATTTGACCCTTTAAAGACACGAGTCTCGGTACAACTTAAAGTTGAATCGAGATTGAATTGCTTAAAACAATATTGAGAAAATTAAATCGTTAATAAAATCGCAGACGATCTAAAATTAATTTTTCCGCATGAGTAAATCAAAAATCGCAAAAGCAAAACACAAAAAAAAATCGACGTTTGGTAACGCAGTTTGGCATACTTTGCCTACGTCTGCGAGGCCCTCACCAAGATTAAATTCTTTCACTGTAGTCTACAAAAATTACACAAGATTGATCTACCCCTTAAGACCCAATCTATGTAACCAACCTACAGCTTAACTACCCGTGAAAGATCTTCACGCCCAATAACACAACCAACTCGTGTTAACCTCGTCAGAGGATTTTCCTAACTATTTATACTAAAAAACAAAGACAAATAAAATAGGAACGCAATAATTTCAGATATGAAATTTTTCACCAAAACAACCAAGTCGCAACACCAATTATGTGTACTCATCTGTGACGAAGACTTCACAATGCTGCAGACATCAATTTAGAAACCAGCAAAATCAACAACTGCGCATAACCTTTTGACTGCTTGTTGAAGATAATAAAAGTGTGACAATGCTTTCACGATATCTCCAAAAATTACACAACCAGCACACACATTGCCTGCCCAAAATTACGTGATCTGCCAAGCACACCATCAAGCACGCAAAATACTAGATTTTCTAAGAATCCTAGTCAGACTTGGATTCTCAAAAATTAAGTCCAACCTCACTTGACCCCAAATCCACATCTACGTAATAGTTACCTTACTGTCAGTTTTTTCACATTAATGTACAACTTGACACATTCCATAATAAGAAGATACACACATGTATGGATAATCTTCAAGAATTTAAATTTCACCGATACTAGAATTTCATCCTTATTACATGTATCTCATAGATTCCTTTTTAAAATTAAACAAGGAGGCAATAACTACATGGACTTCTAATAAAACACAAACTCCATCTTTTATATATCCAATTTAAAAATGGCAAAATTAAACTAGGATATATTCTAACAAATATCATTTTGGATGACCCGTTTCTTAAACTTAAGATCGAAACGACAATATTTTGCACAGTAGAACACAAACTATTCAGGCTATTCGACTTAACAAGTTGATCTTCTAAGTCTGAACTCCGAATCAATTAAATTAAGTTGATTTCGTTACTATTCTTACAATAAATTAAAACTAAACGAAGGGATCAATCTAACTAATTGTTTAAAGCGTATTTAGTGACAAAAGTAACGGAAGTTACACGACAACAGTTTTGTAACCAACGACTTTTGACATTTTCCATGGTTAGGTTGCGTATTGGCAACCAAGTAACTTTGCAAGAAATTGGTTAGCGACTAAAACTACCTTTTCCAACCATTTCTTACCACAACCAGAACTTCGACTGTTCACATTCTGACACGTCTACGCATTAACCGCCGTGTCTCCTCGTACGTCCAAATTGAAATAAGGATGCAAGCGGGGGAACATGATACTCTGTCCTATTTTTTTATGCACTAATTTTGTTTTATTTAATCTCAATTATTTATGTGAAATTTATAAAAATAGATTATTGAAATTAAATGCGACAGAGTTAGTACATAAAAAATAAAACAAAAAATCTGAAGGGACAAATGAGACGCGTGACAATTTTTTAAAATAAATATTTTAAAATATAAAATATGTAATAGCATAAAATTTTAATTGGGTCCAAGCTTGAATCGCTAATGTTTAGACTTATTTGAAGTTTAGCTCTTTTAAGTAAAACGATATTATTTTTTACAAAATAATTAAGTCTTCAGTCAGTATGAGTTTAGGTCTAGCCCGTAGATCAGTTCCTTAAAAACAACTAAATTTAAATTAATAAGTCAAAATTTGTCATCCTAAATTAAAAGCCTTTAATTTGAGTTTATGAATTACAAGTATTTTTGAATTTATATTTGTTTGTACTTATCTTTTATAATTATTTCTATTATTATTTTTAACTTTGACATTTTAGGTTTTATAATATGTATCTTTTGGTATTCTTTATTTATATTTATATTATGTTTTTATGTTTATTTTATTTTACAAACAATCCTCAATTTTTTTTTCATTTTTTATAAGTCTATCAAAATTTAAAAACTCTATATATATATAAAGACACATACGAAACAGTCGTTTCTTTAAATAACATGTAGCCACCAGCTAATTGGATTCGAGGGCTATAGGGTCTTTTCACAACTGCGTACTCGCTTTAACTCAGAAGCCCCGTCCCTGTGTAACTCGTGCAGATGCCCAACGGAAAACGGATCACGCCCAAACTCATGGGGTTGAAGAGCACATTACACCCCAATGTGGGACCTTGCTTGGTTTCGGGTTCGGAGTTAAACCGGGGATAGCAGGTTCGCTTCACATTCGGAATCAGTCGACGCCAACCGCCAACAAGAACTGATAATATTCTATTTAAGGAACGGCGCCACGCACTATCGCGACCGACGATCCGCACGCGCTACCTTTACCACACGAAATCAACACATGTCCACCAAATCTGTTTGCTATTTTTTTTATAGTCGTCCAAAAAAAACAATCCAATAAAAAATAATAAAATAAATTCTTAATTTTTTAAAAGATTATATATATATTTAGACTGTCGTCAAGTTGGTATAAAATAAAATTAAATAAATTTGAAAAAATTTAATATAATTAAGTAATGTGAATATTATTATTTAATAAAATTTTCAAATATAATTACAAACTGATCAGTTTAAAGATGTTATAACGAAATCAGTTAGATTAGTTTGATTTTTTAAGTGTTTTGTATCTAATCTAAAATACATGTATTTAAATTTATTTGAATTTTTTGAATATATTCAATTTTCAATTATATTTCAACTTAATTTCTGTCATCATAATCATTATCATCATATCCAGTTCGAAATCTCGCAATAAAGCAGAGTCTAGGGATTCTAATAGGACACAGTCTTATTCTTACATAGTAGAAAGGTTGTTTTTGGTAAACCCAGATGTGATAATAAAAGAGTGATACAAGTTAAAGAGTAAATAAGTAAAATTAACACGTTAAATAATTATATAAATAAAATTATAATAAATACATAAATAAATAAAATATAAAATATAATTAAAAGATATACCTAATGATAGTCAGACCTGCTAGTACCTAATAAATTGAAAACTTAGGCAGGGTGCAGTATAACAATAACAAAACCAAACATTAAATCCGGGTGAGATGTGTGCTATTTCACTTTTGTTGTTATAATTTATCTTATTCACATATTTATATAAGTCTCACATAAATATGTGAATAAAATGAATTAAAACAAGATTAAGATAGTAAAAATGAAATAAGTGATCCGACCCCTAATTCATAGTCGTGGCACTAAAGAATTAATTTAAACTTGACTTTGCCATTGTGGTCCTTTTCTCTTACGATATTTAAAATTTGGAGTTTCAAAGTAATTATGATACAATAAACCCAAAAGGCTGGCAATAGGTTGGTAAACGAAGGTCCTTTTAGGTTTTTATATTTTAATTATTATTTGTTGCTTTCAAACTCGATAGGTAAGCCAGTCAAGAAACAACACAGCATAATCAAAATCTGGTTGAAGTTTCGATTAGACGCCAACGCAGTTTTAAATTCTGATGGGTTTACATCATTGGAATTTTTGTTAGCACAAATTTTTCTATAAAATTTTGCTAAGAATAACTTTTTAAAAAAATGAATGGACTGTTTAATTGTTATTTATAAAAAAAAATTTGTCTGAAGGTTGTTTGGTAATATAAAAATAAAAAGTACTTATAATTTTAACTATTTTTTAATAAAAATTATTTATTCATATAAATACAGTTTAAAGTATGATAAACAATATGCAAAGCACAATATATTAATTATTATATAATTTTAAATCATATAATCATAAATGAAAATATATTTAACATGATTTTTATATGAATTATAACATAAATAAAATTAATATAAAAATAGATATTAAAATATATTTAAAAAGTCAAATAATATTATATAAATATAAAAAAAATATTCAAGTTGAGTAAATAATTAAATACATAATAAATTATACATTTTATTGTAATAGAAAAGATGAGTTGTAAGATAAACGTGAATATGAGTTTATGGATATTGTGATAATTATATGTAAAACATAAGGACAAAGAGAACTAAAAAAATTTATTAATTAATATGAAAATTTTATCTGAAAAAGTCATTTGATAGGCTGTTTTAAGCTCCAAATTTGAGCTATTTAAAAAGTTGTATTTTTGTTGTAAAAAAATTCATATATATCAAATAAGTATTTTTTATTTTACAGTCAAACACTCATTTAAAAACTCATTTAAAAAAGGCTTTTGTGGTAAAGAAAAGTACTTATTGAACTTCCAAAAGCTCATCAAAATAATCACTTATTTTTATTTGGAAGAGATGTTATTTTTGATAAATCTACATACAATATGACATAAAAATATTACAAAAAAATTATACATGGATCAATGTATATATATCTCTAGCAAAAAAATTTAAAAAAAACAAATAAGCATAAAAAGGTAATAAAAAAAGTAAAATAGAATATGTCAAAGATTATATCACGTACATGTAGAACATGTCAAAGATTAGTTCAAACTGATAAGATAAAAAGAAATACAAAAAAAAACATGTATAAGATTAACTCAAACTAAACCAAAAGATAAAATAAATATACAAATAAAAAATCGTACAATAATATGTATGATTAGGCCTGTTAATATATTAATTACGCTAAGTACGAAATTAAGTATTTTAAAAGATTTAACTAATATTAAAAAGTTATAAAATTAATTAAACATTAAATTAAATTAATTTTTTTAAAAATTATTAAAGAATATTATTCTTATCTATCGAAAAATTTAAAGCTTAATTAAAAAATATTAAATAAAAATTAATTAA
>JAOTIZ010000006.1:36337762-36348283 GCA_027123425.1 Erythroxylum panamense | reverse complement strand
AGTATATTAAAAACTGAAATTTAAAAATTTACATGACAATTTATTATAAATGTGTTTGTTCTAAGAGGATAAAAAATCATGCGAATGAGCTGCGAGCACAGAAGTCCAGTGGTAAGGGCTGATCTTTAATTAGGCAGGTCGGGAGTTGGACTCTCGTTTATTAATGCAGCCGTTTTTTTGATACCATGAGATATATTAGGAGTATTTTAATTATAAAAAGGTACTTTTAAGTAGCAGTGGATTTACAGTGGGGTAAGTGGGGGCACGTGCCTCCAATGTCATCAACAGATTTTTTTTAAAAATTACTTTTTTAAGTTTTGCCCCACAAAAAAATAAAATTTTACTCATATTAAAATTTTGCCCTCATTAAAAATAAAAATTTATTTCTATTAAAATTTTGCCCCAATTTCAAAAATTTTTTGGATCTGCCCCTGCTTTTAAGTCATTCATATTTAAACTAATCTTCGCTTGAATAAGATAAGTCCCTTGTGAAGATAAAATTTCAACTTTAAAATTTAAATGACTGCATGATAACAATTCAATCCTGTAACTTCATTTAATTCAAAATAATTCTTTTTTTTAGCTACGAGATATATTAGGAGTGTTTCAATTATAAAAAAATACTTTTAAGTCATTCACATCTAAACTAATTTTCACTCGAATAGAATAAGTCTCTTATAAAGATAAAACTCTTATCCTAAATTTTAAACGATTGGATGAGAACAATTCAAATCCGTAACTTCACTTATTCCAAAATAATTCCTTATGAACTTTCCTGCGCCCATATTTATGCAGCAGTCTTAAGCACTTTTGGTAGTATTGAGACGACGTACAAGTGACGTTTTTACTTTGTGAAAGCTTTAATGGACAAAATTTGCCGACACCTGCCATTTGCCACCGGACTGAAGAATAGCCATTAATTTAACTCAACGACCTTCCATGAAGTACATTAATGTCTTCCCACCTACATCAAATGACTTCTTCTTCTTCTCTATAAGTGCGTCTTCATGTCTTTCAACACCACCACAAGTCATCACTTTCTTAACCTGCTAAACTTCGTTCTTACCATCAACAATGGCTTCCGAACCGGTGGAGAAGAAGGACGATCACGCGAAGGTGAAGATCACAAGCAAAACACACGTCAACCCCAGCAAGAAGCTCGGGACTAGGCAATGTCAACTTGTCACGTTTGATCTTCCATATCTGGCCTTTTTCTACAACCAGAAACTGTTGCTTTACAAGGGCAACAACTACGAGGAGATGGTGGAGAAACTGAAAGATGGGCTTGGGATAGTTCTGGAAGACTTCCATCAACTTGCTGGGAAGCTGGGGAAAGACGACGATGGAGTTTTCAAAGTGGAGTACGATGATGAGATGGATGGTGTGGAGATCATCGAAGCATCTGCTGATGAGCTCAGTGTGGAGGATCTAACGGTTGATAAGGAAGGCGCAGAGAATTTGAAGGAATTGATTCCGTACAATGGAGTCCTGAACCTGGAGGGACTTCACAGGCCTTTACTGGCTATACAGGTAATTAAAACGATGTCGTTTTTGTCATCCCTACACAAAACTACTTGATACCAATTCTATGGACCCACAAAATTTAGTTTTTTAATTTAGTTCTTTTATTTTATTTAAGTTCCCATGTGCAAATTTAATAGTAATAAATTCCCAAAAATACCAAAAATTATTTGCCTTAATTTATAAGTGGAATTGGATAATTAAAGCATATAAATTATAATTATGTTGTTTTTGTTAAAAAATTATTAATGGGTATTTTGAATGTTAATTTAATAATTTAGATTTAAAGAGAAAAATATATAAAGATTTCTTGCCTCTAAAACTGGTTGAGTAGAGGATAAGGAGTCAAAAGATTCTATGTTAAAATCCCTCTACTTACGTTCTCTCGATCAAGTCTATTATACAAGACTTGTCTAATGCGGAAGTATCCGATTAACGTGATTTGCAAGATATTGCGTTAATCTTAAGGTTTACTCAGTACGCATCCAAAAGATAGCGACTGCTGATTTTTCTGTTTAAAAAAAAAATTCTTATTAGTTTTAAGAAAATTAAAAAGTTTTATTTTATAATCTTTAAAATTTTCAAAACAATTCTTTCTGATTTTTTAAAAATATTTTTAAATTTTTGAAAAGATTAATTGTTTTTAAAAGTATCAAATTTCTATTTTTTAATATTAAAAAGTATTACTAAAATTAAAATGACTTCAAAATGTTTTTTATTGTGTTAAATCCGTACACTATCAAGTAGCTTGCAATTTCTTTAATCACATCACTTGGAGCCTTGTTAAGCAAACTATCTGATTGGCCCGCAGCTAACGAAGCTAAAAGATGGACTCGCAATGGGTTGCGCGTTCAACCACGCGGTTCTTGACGGGATGTCCACATGGCACTTCATGAGTTCTTGGGCTGAGATCTGCCGTGGATCATCTTCAATCTCGGTCCCGCCATTCCTCGAGAGAACCAAAGCGCGCGATACGCGGGTGAAACTTGACCTTTCTCTTCCTCCGGACCCACATACCAACGGAGACGCCAAACTGTCTCCGCCGCTTCGAGAGAAAGTCTTTAGATTCTCCGACTCACTCATCGATCAAATCAAGTCAAAGGTCAACGCAAATCTTCCATCGGACGGTTCAAAACCGTTCTCCACATTCCAAGCACTGTCAGCCCACGTATGGCGTCACGTAACGCAGGCTCGCGAGCTAAAGCCTGAAGACATCACGGTGTTCACCGTCTTCGCCGATTGCCGGAAAAGAGTCAACCCGCCGATGCCGGATAGTTACTTCGGTAATCTGATTCAGGCAATATTCACGGGGACGGCAGCCGGACTGTTGCTGAAGCATCCGCCTGAGTTCGGGGCTTCGGTGATACAAAAGGCCATTGACATGCACAACGCGAAAGCCATCGAGGACCGTAACAAAGAGTGGGAGGCTGCACCGAAGATATTTCAGTACAAGGATGCGGGAGTGAACTGCGTGGCGGTGGGAAGCTCGCCCAGGTTTCGTGTGTACGAGGTGGACTTCGGTTGGGGAAAGCCAGAGGCGGTGAGGAGTGGATCAAACAACAGGTTTGATGGGATGATGTATTTGTATCAGGGGAAGAGTGGGGGGATTGATGTGGAGATAAGCTTGGAACCAGAAACCATGGACAGGTTGGAGAAGGACAAGGAGTTTCTTATGGCGGCCTAGGCTTAGGCTTAGAAGGGGTTCTTTCTCATGTACTATGTTTGTTGTCGTGACTGTGTTCTATCAACTACCTTAATCGCTTCAATAAAGAGTAATTCTGTACCACCGAGCAGTGAAGTACAGAGGTAAGGCCGGCCGACGGGTTGGTCTTGCTTAGATCGGATACTTCTTAACAAGACAAAAACAATTAGAAGGCAATACAGAGGTGTTGCTCAGAAACTGGAAGAATCAGAATTCACCGTTTACAATTCGCTTGAACATTGAATAATATACATACCGCAAACAAATTCAACCAGAGTTGCATGTTCATCCTCCAAACTTTGCAAGAATGAGATATACAACAGTGTGCTCAGCAAATCTACAAATTGCTTCACAAACAAATTTTCCATCTTTAGTTCCACTATCCAATCTCCATCTTCTTCTGTACAGCAGTTTCAGACTCCAAAAATGTAGTCTAAAAGCTAGTAATTTGTACCTGGTCTTTGTTTTTCCTTCTGTATGATAATGATGATGATGATCTAAAAGAATATACAGTTTTCACTGCCACGAATATATGCAATTCTCTGATAACTGCCATACATTGGATTACCAGAAAGCTTTATCTCTGGGGGGAATCACAAGCTACATGGTTGATGCTTCATCAAACCAGAAATTGGCTCAAGGATGGCTAGGAAGCGGTACAGAGGGAACTGAACAGCCGAGATCAGAATCCAGATTATGAAAAAGGCTTAACATGGTTATCAGTTTACAGGTCCAAAGGAAAGTAGTTCTCATTCGTCCACCATAACACTATTGCTCCTGTCATTTTCTTTCTCCCTCAAGCCCTTATTTGGATGAATTACTTCCGTCAGCTGTTGGTGAACTTGACCTGCAGATCAACAAGTTAAGGAAAAAGCATCAAGTTAAATGCCACTAGTCCAGCTTGGTAACGGAGATTTTGGACTTAGATCCAAGGATGGTTTCATCTTCACATGATCTCTCAGGAGCTGCCTAGACACTTGATCGGCCAGCACTGACTGTCCATCGTAAAGCTCTCCATGAGCAGGCCTCCCAAGCTGCTTTCCTAAGGCATCATATTCACAGGGAATCAGCTCAGAGAAGATTTGAGACCCCATCTGCATTCCTCGAAAGAGATCGAGATTGGAATCATGATAAGATGGGCCGTTGCTGTACACGGTATTTGAAGGCTTCGACACATTTAGAAAACCCTCTTGCAAGTAAACTGACTGTTTTAAATGATTGAAAGGAATGGCACCAGGGCCACCTGTCAGGGGTGTGGATGAACCCGAGGTGGTCCGCGGGCTAGATAGTGGTGAAGGAGACATTCTCCCATTCAGATTCTGTGGGGATCTTGAATGCGAAAGAGGGCTTCCGATAGGTGAAACGGGACAAGATATGTTCCTCGGAATATGGATGTCACTAAAAATGGTGCAGCTGAAATCAGAACAAAAGCTAATAACAAATACATATATGGGAAAAATGTAATGATTCCGAGAGATATACCTGGCCTGAGGACCAGCTCTCAAAACTCTAGATGAATGAACTGCAAGTCTTTCTGAGTCCGAGGTGGAGAAATTTCTCACTTGATTAATGCCCTGTTATCAAGCCAGGACAACAGTTAAAAACCATTGTGAAAAAACTAAACATTGTGCCAGAGAAATCAGTAAAACATATGTGAAAAGAAAGTTCCACCAGTAACAGTGAGAGTGTTCGGACAAAAAAGGTTCTGATAATCAGCCAAATCTTTATTTGCGGCATATTCAACAGATCGGATCAGGATAATTGATGCAAAGATATCAGACAACAATACAAGGTATAAGATATAACATCCATTTAAAAGCCATAAAGATGCCCATTGCTGGAAATCAAATCCAACATATGAATACAAATTCCACTCTCTTATCTTAATACAACAAAAGTAGACCCAGTAAAGAGAAAAATCATAACAAAGAACAGAAAATTTACCAAAATCTTAAACCCGTTTGTAACCCCGGGAGGTGGATCTCTAGGTTCAGAATTATGAACAGGTGTTTCCAAAGGTGCCACATGCTTTACAAACCGATGTTCCAAAAGCTGGGAAGCGGAAGGACGACGTAGTGGATTTCTTTGTAAACATTGCCAGACAAAATCTTTTCCATCATCGGAGAGATGATCTGGAATTGCTGGGAGATCCTTACTATTTCCAATCTTAAACATGGCCGCAACCTTCACAGCATAATAAACAAGTTAATCAAATCACATTTACTTAAATTTCCATATTGAATCGATCCAAATATTCAGAATGCTCATGTGTTGAACCTACTCCTTCATACTGGCTCCATGGTGGTTTTGTTGTAGCCATTTCCAGTACCGTACATCCAAGACTCCATATATCCACAGCAAGGTTGCAACCATTTGAGTTCTTTATGACCTGAATATTTTTTTAAAAAAATGCGAGTGATTAATGAAAAATCATGACATGATTAAGCACATAAATGTTATCATCACACCTCAGGTGCTGTCCAGTATGGGCTTCCCTTAAAAGATAGATGGCATGACTGTCCATTGATCTGTAAAACAAACATTAGGTAGCTACACAATCAGATTTTGATCATGAAACTCATAAACAAGGTCAAATCATATTACTGTGCGCATAGATAGCTGGCATACCAAAATTTTGCTCTGAGAGCATGATGTCGAAGCATGAAAAGTTAACAAACGAGTGAACAAAGGTAATTTTGATGAATGAATACTGAATTCATTCAACATGAAGCACCATTCTTCTACTGAATCCCTACCAATAGACTTATTAATGACTCAATGGCAAGCCATTACAAAGGTGTAAGTAATTGAATCTACTCACATGCTTTGCCATGCCAAAGTCTGCCAATTTAACACGACCATTTGGATCCACAAGTATGTTTGCTCCTTTAATGTCTCTGCATATGAGATTTTAACATAAGAATATCAGCAATCTTCAAGTTGAGCAGATACATGCCTATTAAGTAGGTTAATGAATTCACCTATGGACGGTATTTTTAGAGTGCAAGTATGCAAGTCCTGACAAGATCTGCTGGGTATAGCTGCGAATTGCTTGCTCACCCAATTGTCCATATTCCTGGAGAAGCTTATATATGGATCCACCAGATATGTACTCTAGGTATATATAGAGCTTGTCACCAACCTGTGCAAAAATCATTGACAAGTTAAGGCAAGCAGCAAGATAAATAAGAATAGTATAAGCAAAAAAATTGGATCAACTGAAGTGGAAAAATATAATCCCATTTGAAGACAAATAATCAATAAAATCCATAGCACCATAATTATTAACTATCCAACGAAAATGAGAGGTTAAAATCAACATAGGACCAGAAACCCAAACCACAAGTGCCAGAACTTCACCCTCCAATCATAGTACAATTTTTTAGCAAGTAATTTACCATTTAAGAACTACTTTCAAATGAAGCATTTATCAACTTAAAATCTAAGTTTAATAGTGTCCAAAAACAGCATGCTTTTCCAAGTAGCTTTCGTGCAAATAAAGCAACTCAATATGCAAACTTCTAAATTTTGTCTAGAAAATTAATCTTCATCCCACCACACTATCTCCACAACAGCTTCATCACATTTGTGACATAGACTACTGATGCTATTTTAGGTTTAGTATTCCCACAGTACAGACAACTCCAATATCTGTAAGCAGTGTTCAAATGAAATATACATATAAGGAGAAGAATGGCACATATTAAGACATACCGTCTCAGACCCATAATATCGCACAATGTTGGGGTGTTGCAAGCGGCTCAACAGAACAATTTCCTGTTCAAAAATAGAAAAATAATTTCAGAACGACCAAGTAAAGACTTCTGCATATTTTCACTAAAACTTTTTCCATACTGCCACCAACTTGCCTGCATTAACTGCTTAGCACTTTCCATGGACTTGGCATCATCAGAAAACAATGTCACCTCTTTCATTGCACACATATCGCCACTTTCACTGATCAGTTAAAATGAAATGAGTTATGCAACAAGCACTTCTTCATTATATATTAATCTTAAAAGTGGCTTAAGATAAAATCTCTGCAAGCTGTATTGTACCATGGGAAGGAAGTTATTATTAGTGATTATTAGCATGATAGCCATCATATGAACCAGTAAGATCTCTCTTATGCTGAAACTGAAGAATATATAACATTACATCAAACAGTTTCGAGATACATTTTCATGCACATTTACCATCTATTAGTCTTACCTGTTAAAACCGACGTAAACATGTCCAAATGTGCCTATACCCAGTAGTTTTCCCTTTTTCCAGCGTGATCCAGGACTTAACGGATTTTCTGCCCTTCCAGGACTTCTTGGCACAGAGGGAGATGCTGCTGCTGAATTAGAATGAGAAAAAGGGGAATGGCTGGACATTGCTACTGGTGGACGAGGTAGGCGATGGCTTTGCTTTTTGCCATCATCAGGCCAGCTTGACTGTGTGTCCATGGTTGTGCCCACTGATCTAGGATGAATCGGGGTAACAGCACCGCTTTGAACTCTAGAACTAGGACTGGGTATTGGAGAACATTCAGGACTACCCCTGCTTTGTTGCCAGAATAGCTGTCCTGACATATCCCCTCCCGTTGAATTGTGACCAGAATTGTATCCAGAACCAGGACTAGAGCAGTGGCCAGAACCTAGAAAGTTGACATCTGAATAAGGTTTGCCTGCCCAGAAAGCAGAGTTCATGAGTTGCTCAGTTCCAAATGGCCTCATTGGACTTCTGGAAGGACTTGACATGGAGCTGTCTGGAGCACTGGAGAGAGCATAATTGTATGGAACTTGTAGATTGGGCACATGACTGCATAGAGGTCCACGTTTGGGTGATGTAGGAGAAGTATGATTACCATATAAAAGGTTGGCTGGTTTTTTCTCCTTTGTGTTTATTTCACCAATTGAAGATGATTGACCCTTGAGCATTCTGCTTTAGGAAAAGTTATGAAAATTACATCAGGGAGTAGCTAAGGAAAGAAACACATGAATTATAAATTGTGGATTCTGTAATATGATACTAGTGGCAAGCTGACCTTGAACGGCTGATCTCAGTAGTTCTTGTCCCCTGGTCATAGTCAGTTGCTTGTGGACTGCGATGAGTAGAGTTAGCAGGATCATCACTATCAACGGAGCTCTCACTAGAAATTGATGCAGTGACCAATTCCCAATCTAAATCCGTTGGATGTGGCCTACCACCAATGCAACTTGGTTTTGGAAGAGGTAAAAATAATGATGACCTTGAACTCTTCTCAGACCTTAGTTTCCTTGATACATCATTTCTCGAGTCCCTACACCCCAAAACTGGTGAATGCACATCAGGAAGAGGAAGCGGCTGAGCATGGGACCTCTCAGCAAAGCTTTGACACCGAGCCACATGGTTTCTGGAAGGTGAGGGTGACCTGGATTCTGCTCGAGATAGAGAACCCCTCTCTGAAACAGTATCACTGCAGTCTTTTTCTGAAACTCCTGATCTATTATCTGGCTTGATATCAGATGGACTTCTAAACCTTCGGTTGAATGTGTCAATGAAGCTTTCTTTATTTGATTTCTTCTTCACTTCCTTTGAAGATGACTTCCACCATGAAGGCATCTTTTTGTTTTCTGGACTTATGGAATGGAAAACTCCTCAAAAAGCTATTCCATTTTCATCAATTAACTTACTTCATTAATCTATTCGTGCGAAATTGCTCAGAATATGAAATAATTTGTAATTGATTGGCATTTTCCAGAAAGATCAACTTGTTGAACCACGCTTATGACTGGAGGTGGGAATTAAAAGCTCACCATTATCAATTTCCAGAAGCAATTATTGTGATAAGTGATAACTATAGCTTTTTATAAGGAGAAAGACCTGCACAACAAAATAAAAGCCTAATTATATGAGCATTGTATACAGATTCAAGCAAATAATGACTATTCAGGCAGAAAATTCTCTACTAACTTCATCTTTTATTTTAACTCCCAGAAATGCAACCATGTGGGGAAGCGTGTTTATGTAACTACTATGTGAATTCAGGTTATATTACCGGTTCATTGACCTTAAGTGAAAAGATCGAAAGTGGTCGAAGAATCAAAGATAAACCTATTCATGGTTCTCATGGTTCCTCAGGAAAACCTGAAAGCTCCAAATCTCTGGGTTTTAAAGCTCTAAATATTAAAACCTACTAAGGGTTATTCAAGGAGCACACAGATATTCAACTTCAACACACATAATAAAGAAACCATAGATTGAAAAGTTCAAATCCCAACCATTTCAACATGCAAATTTTCAAGACTACCAACTGCTATGTCATGCTTCAAAGTACTCAAAGTATGTCAATAGTTCAGATTCAAGATTCCAGATTCTTGCAACCAGGCAAAAAAAAAGAAAAAAAAACCTGTTACCATTTTAACAGTTTCACTCAGCTTACTGTTCTCTCCCTTTCCCCGATCTTCCCACGAACCAAACAAACATTTACGATCCCAGACACTAAATGTCACAAACCCAACAAACAGATCTACATTTAGAATCAGAAACAACAGCAGACAACCGAAATTAACTAACTCCAATCAGTGCACATACATAAACACAAGGTGAATGAAGACAACAACTCGAGAAAGAAGGACACTTACCGTGAGTTGGAGGTCTAGACCTGGACGAGAACGGTATAATGCGCCAGCCCAAACTCGAAACAGCAAAGATATTGGAAAATCTTGCTTCTTTGTGCTCCAAAGCTTGGTTCTTGAAATACCAAGATAAAGGTTTTCGAATCTAAGAACAGGGCAGACAAAAAGAAAAGATTTTTCTTTTGCTTGCCTTGTGAATTTGAGAGCTCTGTGACGAGATCGCGTAGAGAGAGTGAGTGTATGTAGGAGAGAGAGAGAGAGAGAGAGTGAGACACACAGACAAGAAAGTATGTCCAGAACGCGAGGTATCGTAAGAAAATAAATAGAATAATTTTTTTATAAGTTAATTATGTCTGAAATTATTACAAGTCCTATTTTATTTTCTTCTCAAATTTTATTAGCAATTACTTTTTCTTTAAATTCCCAAAAATATTTAAATTTTAAATTAATCACAAATTAACTATACCTTTTTTAATTTGGAAACAAAAAATTTTATAATTACAATATATGTATATATATAACTTTTTCTTTAAATTCCCAAAAATATTTAAATTTTAAATTAATCATAAATTAACTATACCTTTTCTAATTTGGAAACAAAAAAATTTATAATTACAATATATATATATATATATATATATATAGGCTCATCTTTATATATATAGTCTTGGAGTAACTGGTAAAGTTACTCTT
>JAOTIZ010000006.1:36310805-36320880 GCA_027123425.1 Erythroxylum panamense | reverse complement strand
CCTGATTCACGTGTAGCCAGTTGGACCATGGGTCGATTAGCCCTTGGGTGGGTAGGGCCATGAGCCACCTTAACATGTGCCCGGGTTCGATCCGGCTCATTAACATTCCTAATTCTAAATTAATTAGATTTAATTTAAAATAATTATATTTTAATTAAAATATATTTTATATAAAATAATGTTGCTTTATTGAAACGAAATCAATCCAATTTAATTTAAAATTAAAAAATTCAATTTAAGTTAATTATGTTTTAATTAAAACTATATTTTTATAATGTTGTTTTAAATAAAATGAAATTAATCATTGGATGTCTAACTTTTTTTCTTTAGGGTTATGTTTGGTTAGAGTTTATTAATAGAATGAAATAGAATATAACATTATTTTAATCGTTTGAATGAAAGTTTATAATACAATGAAATGAGAAGAGATGAAAGAGAAGAGTTTCATATTACATACGTCCCATTTCATAAAAAACAGTAAAAATGAGAAATTTCGATTTGGAAGGTTTAGTATGAAATGTAAAATGGTAAACAACTTTTCACTAAATTATATTATAAACTCTTATTTTAAATAATATTTCTATACTATATTATAAACCCTTATATTCCTTTCAAACAATAATTTTCTAACATTACATTTATTTATAGTTCATTATAAATCATTATATTTCAGTAAAAACTTTATATCAAACCAAACATTGCCCAAATGTTACATTTCTTATCAAATAACACGTCAAAAGACACCATCATGAGATCGAGTCTTGGCTGTGGGCAGAAGGTGGCTGTTCCGATTTTCATTTAATAGATGAATAGATGGTCTCGGGCATAGGGTGTTACACAGACGCATGATACGGAGTTTGAAGAGGTTCAATAATACACAGCTTTATCTTTGATTTGTAGAGAGATTGTTTCCGAATAATCAGCGTTAATGAATGAAAATAAATCATTCGTATTATTTAAGTCGAGTTAAAATCATTTTTCTTGTTTTGCTTAAACAAAAATAAAGTTATTATTGTTTTCATGTATGTATTTTTTTAATTATTCACTAAAACATTAAAATCTCCAAAATATTGTTTCTAACTTTGTGATACACACAAAAATCTTATTTCTTACTTATTGTCTCCGGATGGGCTCTGTAGGGCTTGGACATGGTGAAGCCGATCATGAACTTGGATCAGTTCGAACCCTCCATTGCATCCTTAGACAAAACACACTGACCCCTGACTCTTATCTGTTACACGAAGCTCACTGGCGCCAGGCCACGATCCGGTGACCAAAAAAAATCTTGGTCATGGCTACTTTAGCTTCGAGTTCTTTGTGCTCGACCTCTACGAGCTCTAAGTCTACTATTTCTTGCTTGTCATCCTACTCTTCTTTGAAGTTATGCAACAAAAAGGCCAAATTCGGTGTTGCCACATTGATTCCTCAACTGGGTCTTGGTTCTTTCTCTCAATGGGATGGTTTAAAGCATCTGGGTATATCAATTACTCCAAAGTGTATTAAGAAAGGTGTGCTTTTTTGAGCTGATAGGAAATTTTACCCTAATTTAAGCTTCTGTATTTAGTTGTCAGTGACAATTTCTTCTTTGTGATGAACAGAGAAGAGACGGAGATTTAAGCGTATGGTGGTTCGTGCATCTTTGTTCGGTGTTGGAGCTCCCGAAGCTTTGGTTATAGGGGTAGTGGCTTTGTTAGTTTTTGGCCCCAAAGGACTCGCCGAGGTTAGTTGCTGTATCAGTGGAAATTAAACTTTTCTTTTTGAGGTTTGATACAAAAAATTTGTCATTGTTGAGCAATTTGGCTTGCAATTTTGATCTATTATAGGGCCTGAAACACCTAGTTAGTATCATACACTATTGAGTTAATAGACTTGGGAATTTTGTAATCAATGTAACGTGCACTCTTAAGCATCAATGTAAGAAAGGTTATAGTGTGAGGGTCCTGCTGTTTCATTCTTCATTCTTGACCATGTCTTTGCTTCTTCTACAAAAATTACCTTGCAAGTTTTATCATTCATATCGATGATTCGTTTTTCCCTTGGGATAATATCTGTATTAATGTAATTACAGGTTGCTCGCAACCTTGGGAAAACTTTGCGTGATTTTCAGCCTGCTATTAAAGAACTCCAGGTAGATCTCTGAACTTCTTCTGGGTTAATTGTCATGCTACTTTTTGATAGAAAAACAATTTCTAATCTTTTTATGCAGGAGGTTTCAAGAGAATTCAAGAGCACACTGGAAAAAGAGATTGGTCTAGATGAAATTTCTAGTGAATTGCGAAGCACATACAACTCTAACAAAGGGAGTGCTGTTCCAACCCCTTCTTCAACTGTCAAAACTGAGAATAGTCCAATAACTCCTGATCCTAGTGAGTAATAGAGATAATCAAAATATGCTTCATCATGGACATGTCTTTGGTTGCTGAACCTTTGATCTGTTTACGGTTCATTGGCAATTCAGTGTTCCTTGGAAGGTTGCTGAACTTGTAGGAGTTTCAAATTGATGCTATAGTTAACATGTCTAAAAAGTAGCATTGTGGTTACTGAATAAAATCTACTAAAACTTAGGCTGTTAAGCACTCAATTGTTATCCAGTCAGAAATGAGATACTGGTTTTACTGATTTAAGGACACTACTCTTTTGGGGACTGAATAGTTGAAAGAAATCAACTAGTTGGACATTATCATTAACTTAGACCGAGATTTATAGGTGCTCAACGCCTTGCTGTGATCGAAATCTCAATGGATTGATTCATAACTAAATGAATGTTAGTATTTAGAATCTAGGTAAAATCATAAGCAGTGTTTTCCTGTTAATACCCTTACTTCATACATCGATATTTGTGTAAGCAAAAGATCGTTTGATGTGTCGTATAGGACTAAGTGAGATGCTATCATTCTTTTTTTGACATTGTAGATGGTGCTTCATCCCCAAACAGAGCATATGGCAGTGAGGATTACTTGAAAATGACAGAAGATCAACTAAAAGCATCTGCTTCCCAACAGCAGGCGCAGATAGCCCCTTTGGAAGGAAGCCAGTTGGAACCTCAACCTCAGTCTCAAGGTTAGCCATTTAGTTGGCCATTATCATTAACTTAAACTGAGATTTATAGATGCTCAACACCTTGCTGTGATCAAAATCTCAATCGATTGATTCATAACTAAATGAATGTCGGTCTTTGGAATCTAGTTAAAATCATCAGCAGTGTTTTCTGTTAATACACTTACTTCATACATCTATATTTGTGAAAGCAAAAGATCGTTTGATGTGTCATATAGGATTAAGTGAGATGCTGTCATTCTTTTTTGACATTGTAGACGGTGCTTCATCCCCAAGCAGAGCATATAACGGTGAGGATTACTTGAAAGTGACAGAAGAACAACTAAAAGCATCTGCTTCCCAACAGCAGGCGCAGATAGCCCCTTTGGAAGAAAGCCAGTTGGAACCTCAACCTCAGTCCCAAGGTTAGCCATTTTTCCAACTCAACGTCCTTCAGTGTCTCTTTTTCCCCCTCATTATCTCATCCCTGTTATATAAATTGTTATTAGTGACTCAAGAACAAGCTGCTACCTCAATGCCTTCAGCTGAGAAGCCAGAAAACCAGGCATAGCTCCTCAAACAAAAAGATTGTGCCTATTATATGACTTCTACAGTTTGTCAATTTTGAAGTAGGCCTGAATACAATTCTGCAGTACAGAGTCTTACGAAAGAGGGACAACGTGCTAGATCTTTCCTTTCTTCTTTGTCAATGTTAGTCCTTGGAAATTTGCATAGGAGGGAATTGTTGTAGCTCTATAATTCGCAATTAGGCATTTTTGGTGATTATATGTGTTGGATCTTACCAAAGTGCAAATTTTAATGTGAAATTAACTCAGTGGTCTAGTCTACCTGTCATGAAAAGAAACAGAAAACACTTTTAATGGATATTGTGTGGCATTATTAGGCTCCGATTTACTGCAGCTTAGTTTGGTAATATTATTACCGTCCAACAGCAACTGTGCATGGGTAATCAGAACAATCCTCTTCCTCAAGAAACCATTCACCTATAGTCACCAGTTTGCCTTAAAGCCTGATATGCAAGTCAAATTTCCCATGGCTTCTCATATTTCAAGCATAGTAAACATCTACCCTTTACTGTGCCCATCATATTTGTTAATTCACTATTCTTTTTGAGGCTCATTTTTCTTCTGAATTGAATTTTGTTGCAAATCTCATGATATCTAAAGTTTTAGAGAAGATCAGGAATTGTGAGCTTCATTTAGAGAGGATGGAAAGCTTGTGTTTTATGTATGCATTCAGCTTTGGTGATATCAATTGCTGGTACCGAAAGGACTGCATTACTGAATCAGGTAGATCAGATAAATCACTTCTTATTGTTAATCAAGTTCATACTAAAATCCCACAGTTTCTTTGCCAAATCCGCATCTCTGGCCTTGGAACTTGCTTTTGCCAAGTTGCTGTTGATAAAATATGCCCCACTTGTCCCCTTCACTTGTGGATGCAATGCCACATAACATGTAGTTGCTGCTCCCTGTTATCGTATGAATCTGTTATGGTAGGGACTATAAGCTGAAAGTAAAACAAGAGATACATCTAACCAGATACACAGGACTTACCTGCTGAACATTTCTGAGCAGAAATTTTCCAATTTTATTAGTGAGGACTGCATTATCACAAAAGGACCATGACAATCAGTTTTGGAAACAATACCTAGAAATTCACAAACTTTGACTTGATACAAAAGAGATGCTACAGATTCACCTATAGAAATATATAGAGATTTTCAGGCATTCTCAGCACAGAAAAGTCAAGTAGTTACCACTAACAGTGTTACTTTGGCGGTAGAGGTTAGTGACGATCATTCCAGGATGCAGAGAATTTGCAGTTATATTTACTCCATCTTCCTGTTCAAGTGAGCAACCAACTTATGGAACAACAATAGTATACATCAGGTTGATGATGCATACAAGTTCATATATAAAACACAACTTGTGTCCTCACCTTGAAACGTCTGGCAAGTTCATTAGCATGCAGGACATTAGCAAGCTTCGATTGGGCATACGAAGTAAAGGTGGTGAACCTGTACATATGTAAGTTTCACTAAATACGTAACAGTTCATATTCAAGCAAATATTGCAGAGATTACATATTCTGAAACTATTCTCAGTTGGGATTATTGTCAAATACCCTGAGGGATCATTAAGCTTATCAAAACGAATTCCTCCAGGGTAAGAGAAATGGTGAGCATTTGAGGAGACATTCACAATTCTCGCTTCTTTGCGACTTTCTTTTGCTGTTTTTTTCATGGTCTCCAATAAGAGATGTGTCAACAGGAAATGACCTGAAAGCAGATACAGAAAGAAATAACCTCTTACACCTAAAAGTTGTTTTGAACCATTCTTGTGCTACAAAACATGCATACCTAGGTGGTTAGTTGCAAAGTTAAGTTCTATGTTGTCCCTGGACAGCTTGAATGAGGTTGCTTGACCTGCATTATTTCTTGCAATAGAAAAGATAAAAGTACAACGATATTAAACTTTCGATTTAATAGAAATTTTAAGGATTTGTTAATGCATTAAGCTGATATGGAAATTATCAGGTTCTTTTGTTTTTTCTTCCCAATCTTACATCAGGATATTGAGTGGAATTCCAGAGGTGCTAAAATCAGATGCGAATTTCCTGACAGAGGACAGAGAACTGAGATCCAACTCAAGGGTATTAAGTTTTGCTCTTGGAATTTCATTCACTATGGTTTCCTTTACCCTTTTCCCAGAATTTGTATTCTTGACTCCCATTACTACATGCACACCTCGCAATGCAAGAACTCGTGTTGTTTCAGCCCCAATCCCACTTGATGCTCCTGAGGAGTTGGAGCAACGGTAGTTCAAAAGTGCAAGTCCAGGAAAGAATTCTCAGTTCCAGCCGAAAGAGAAGACATGGAAAAATAATATATACATGTTAAGAGAGAACTAAATGTGTATAAAAGTAACCTGTGACAATTGCTGTGAGACCAGAGCCATCAATCCCTTGTGTTACTTCCTCAGCTGTAGAAGAAGCAGAGAATCCAGATGGCCCTTTCCTGCTTAGCAACCACAACATACTTTTGTTTATATTCCTTTGCAAAACATAAACCAGGAACGGCTTTTAAGGAAACGGTTTCTTTTATAGAGGAAGAGTTGAGTGTCTTTGCTTGTTTATTTCACTTTGTACGTGTGTAGCTGTCGATTGTTGGAGTGACAAAAGTTGCATACTTTCAGGTTATGCAGAATTAGTTAGTTACTTTGTATGTTATTGTTTCAAAATCGGAGTCTTGCGTCGTTCGAATTGGATAAACCTTCAAAACAACACATTATTATAGCCTGCCAATTACGTATTATTTTTTACCATTCTCAAGTATTGTATTGACTGGTGGCTTCTGAAGTTATTGTCTGGTCATTTTCTCAGCTTATCCTATTCAAGTACTTGCCAATTTACAGCGACTGGTCATCAACCACCATACTAGAAAGGAATATGTTGTGACTGGTGTTCTTGCTGCACAAAGGGCTCCAGTTCTAATTTGGATTTGATTAGATCCTGATAACTATTTAAAGAGAATAGCCCTTAAAAAAGTTTTCCATTCTCCTCCATTCCTGGATTATGCCTTTCTGATGCATTAGATGTTTGAGAAAAAAAGAAAAAAGAAATTCTGATAACTATATCTGAAAACCATTCTGTAGGATCTTGTTTAATTTGTAACCTTCAATTATGTTTGTAAAAAGGGACTTAAAAGGGTTGTCAGCAAGATTTACACTACCAATTTTGCAATTTCCAAATCCCATGTTTAGAATTTTACATTGACTGCAACTTTTCATGCATTTTAAGATGCAGTAAATTCCAATGATACATAGTCTAATTTCCTTAAAACATTCCATTCTGCTTCAGAGTAGGCTTTTTAAGTTAATTGAAAAGGGAAAAAAACTAATTTTTTTGTCATAAACTTGCTTCAGAAACAACAATCTTTGAACTCTGTCCAGTATCTGTTACAGTGGACTTCTATACCTATCATTAACTATACTTATTTTCAGAAGTGTAATGTTAATTAACAGATAACCAGAAAGGTACAAAGCATCATTTGTTAACTAAATTCGTGCTGAAATCCCAAAGTTTCTCTGCTATTAATTAACAGATAACCAGAAAGGTACAATGCATCATTTATTAACCAAATTCATGCTGAAATCCCAAAGTTTCTTTGTTAACTCATCATCCCTACCCAATGAGCTCGTTTTGGCCAAGTTGGAGTCTGAAAAATATTCAACACTTATCCCTGTAACCTGAGGATTTAAAGCCACATAACATGTCGTTGCAGCTCCTTGTAATGAAATTCCAGGAAAAAGCAGATAATTGTCAAGTTTTTTTTTTATATGATCCATGATTCTGACGTTTCAGGAACAGGGATCCGATGTTCTGCCTCACCTGTTGAACATTGTTAGGCATTAATCTACGAAAAACATTAACAAGGCCTGAGTTAAAAAGAAACTGGAAGTTACTAACATAGGTTAGGCAAAGGGATCCAAACACTCAGACCCTGAGATCGTAAGTTAGCCCGCAGAAATATGTAAAAGAGAAATGCCTCTAATGAAGAAGTTTAAGATGTAAAAAAGGGTTAAACATGATTACCATTAAGGGAACCCATATTACGGAATATATTCGTAGTGATCACACCAGGATGAAGTGAATTCGTGGTTATATTTGCTCCATCTTCCTGCTCATGAACGTTAGAAGATGACAATGGTATTTAGTCAAGTTGTTCTCACAGGTTTGGTATAGCATTTTTCTGATTTTGGCTAATTGTGCAGATAAACTTCTGATTTTATCCGTTCTTCCCGGAAAATGGGATTGATTAGTTTCAGAATCAATATCAGATAACAAGTTAGGAAGACACAAGGTCATAGAAAAATTTCCACGTCTGAAATATCTTCTGTTTCATTGTCAGTGATTGTCTTAATACCTTCAATTTCTTGGCACATTAGCAAGCTTTGTTTGACAGTATGCTCGAAAGCTACTGTACCTGGAGGAGAAAAAGAGCAAAAATTCCCATTTAGTTACACTTACAGCCATAGCTTTGAGTTAGTCATGCACCCTGAGACTACAAGGTGTAGCTAGGCATAGCAATGTCCGTGTGTCAGGCATGCTGCGGTTGGGCTGCTGTAGTTCACGGGGAGTGCTCTAGACTGCAGTAAGCTTTTGTGGGTAGAGTACCCTTCAAGAAAGCTTAGTGTTAGTCCCTGAAAGTGAATGAGTGCCGTGTCCTTTCTCGATGCCCGTGAGGGGCAGCAGCATCACGGAGGAGTGCTACCTGGTAGATATAATACCACCTTGTACCAGGAGATTGGTGCTAAATTGGCTGAAACTCAAGACAAGTTTGAGCATTTTGAGTGGTGAGATATCAAAACCAAAAGATTGGGACAGCATAATCCAAATTTCTGAGTTGGAATTCAGATGAGTGTGCAGATTGCAAGAGACTTACCCAGATAGATCATTAATACGATCGAAACGCATTCCATCACGGTATGCCATCCGGTGAGTTTGTGATGCAACCTTAAAAATTCTTCCTTCTCTCTTGCATTTCTGAGCAGTTTGCTTCATAGTATCCAACAATTGATTTTTCAGAAGAAAATGACCTGCGGAAATCAGTTTAACAGAATAGCCTTAGCCTAATTTTTGGACTTGAGAATTGGAAATTATATTTTCTGATAGAACTATTGGACCGCAAAGCTTAAGAATGAAAGGAGTATCAAAACTTCTGAGCGACTGAAGCTGAAGCAGCTACTTTCGAAGTAACAGAAAGAAAAGCAACGATAAGATCAGGAAAGTCAGAATCACTACCTATGTGGTTTGTGGCAAACTGTAGCTCAATGTTGTCCTTAGACGGTAAAAATGGAGTGCCCATAATTCTTGCCTTGTTTCTTATAGTAAACAAGAAAACATTATTTTTTGCTCTGGAAATGTTATTCCAATCAACTTCAAAGCTTGAAGAATATCAGATAGGCATTCTATGACATAGCAAACTTTAGGGTTCTTATTCTTTCACTTACATAAGTATATTAAATGGAAGACCTAAGGATTTGAAATCTGATGCAAATTTCCTCACAGATGCCATAGAACTGAGGTCCTATTCCATGGCATCGACCTTAGCAGAAGGAATTTCTTTAACTACGGCTTCTGTAACATTTTTTCGAGCAGTTATGTTCCTCACTCCCATTATAACATGAACACCTCGCAAAGCAAGAACTCTTGCAGTCTCCGTGTCAATGCCCCTGGATGCTCCTAAACCACAGAAACAAGAACACAGAATCATAAAGAGATGCCCTGAAAATCTACAGGTACTAGTTGGTTAAACCCTGGAAGTGGGAAACTTAAAAACCCTTTTCCAGATTTCAACAGAACATCAGAAACTCTATCCCTAGAAATAGGAAACTGAAAACATATTCCAGGTTTCAACATAACATCACAAACTCTATCCTGAAAACTCTATCTGAAAACTCAGATTAAGCTATTCTGATAAGAATTATAATGATACCTGTAATAATAGCTGTTAGGCCAGAGCCATCAATTCCACGAGTCACGTCCTCCGCTGTGGAAGATGATGAAAACCCAGATGGTCCTTTCTTGCCAAAAAACCACATTTTCTCTATCTGTCTCTGTTTCTGTTTCTGCTTCCGTATCTGTCAATTTATAAATGTGCTTTTCTATATACTTCATCAGGAGCACCACGTTTGAATATGAATAGCAATTCCTGGAGAATGAATGGATAGTTCCACACTGCGAGCCAGGACAATCTTTCAATTTGGTCTTGCAGGAAACATGCAAATTGTAAACATTGTGAACTTGTTCCTGTAGTCTCAGCTTTTT
Source organism: Erythroxylum panamense (assembly GCA_027123425.1). Classification (NCBI taxonomy): domain Eukaryota; kingdom Viridiplantae; phylum Streptophyta; class Magnoliopsida; order Malpighiales; family Erythroxylaceae; genus Erythroxylum; species Erythroxylum panamense. The sequence continues at coordinate 36,310,992 of JAOTIZ010000006.1, read as the reverse complement.
GTTCTGATAATGACAGGTTTCGTACAGATATGGTTTTAAGACTTTCGGTTTAGTCAGTAAGTTCAAGAGACAACAGGTTAAAGATAACCCACCTGTGGATATTTCTTGTTTAACCTACAAATTGTTGAGTAAAAGAAAGAAATAAAACAAATGCTGATAAAGAAAGAGAGGCTTGCTTTCTCTTACA
>JAOTIZ010000006.1:36288597-36306776 GCA_027123425.1 Erythroxylum panamense | reverse complement strand
GTTTTGCTTACTTGGTTGACTGCAAGAGGCTTGAAGATGGTTTTTTTGGTAAACAGAAGATCGAAAATATAAAATAGGTAATAATATGTTTGTGTTGGACTTCAATATCTGAGAATGAGATGGATCAGGATCGGATTGGAGGTCTCATCTGTAGGAAAGATCGTATAATTAATACGATTACTTAGTTGCTGGTTGTTTTCTTTTCTTTTTTGTTGGTATTTTACGACATGATTGTATATTTTGTTTTTAAAAATAAAACTTTATAATTTTTAAAATTAGGTTTTTATCTATACTGAAATATTTTTTTACAAAATATTCTCTCCTTTGCACCAACCAACTTCGTCTTCTGCATCTTCACCTAATATTTCTAATTTTGTTTTCATATCTATCTATTGCTTATGTGATTTTTCTCGACTTTCTTGTCCATAATATCAGACCCATCATATTTCTTGCTTAATTATCAATACTACTTTTTTGTTTTCTCTTTGTGTTTCTCTGAATTGAGTATATTCTTGATAATAGGATCAGTCGCATGAGTTTAGTAGTAAAAATCAAAATAGAGAAATTAGGCATGATGGAGGAGAGATATGAACTAACACAGAACTGTGAAAAGGAGGAGAGATAAGAAGAAAATAACAATACTATAGATGTAGAGCAATATGTAGAATTTCTGCTTTGAAATAAGCTTATGCATTTTTTTTGTGATGATAAAGAAGATGATGCACTCTCGATCTTCCTCTAAACAACAAATTTTCTAACTAAAATGAATTTTCATGCGATGTGTTTCAGTTGTTCAATTTTTGCTTCACCTCTACTAAACATAACGACAACTTAATCTTTTTGTGACAAACTGATTCTTTATAAAGAACAAACACAGAACACAGTCATGAAATAATGTTATTAAAATCGAAGGCTATATCCTCGTGTCATTTTAAAGTGGAGACATTTAATGGAGGCTTTATCCCTTATAAAAGTGAAGACAAAAATGTCTTCACGTCATTTACGCTGCGTTTGGTTGTTGTCTTCGATATCTAGAGATGGAACAGAACAGGACGGAACGGAACAAAAATTAGAGACAGTGAGGTGTTTGGTTGTGGTGGACAGAACAAAAATTTTGTCTCCGTCTCAACTCTCAAGGACAGAATGTGTTTGGTTGTAGTGAACAGAACGAAAAAATGGTGACAAAGGTAAAACTGCCCCTGGTCCTTAATATGATTAGAAATATGTAATTAATTGATAGTTTTATTACAAACTATTTGTGTTAGGTGAAAAGTTAACAAATAATAATAATTATAAATTATTATGAAATATCGAATAATATTAGCCCATCAAAATAATAATAATAATAATAACAACAACAAAATTAATAACAAGAACAAAATAGACACAAAATGTTCCATAATAATAAATATGAATTATTATAAAGACAAAATATACAATGATAATAACAATAATAATAATAATAATAAATACATAATGATGCTTGATAATAGAAATTGTACATTTACATCTACGACTAATAATAATAATAATAATAATGAATTTGTCATAATAATAAAAAATGCAAATTAAAAAGATAACAATACTAATATAATTAATAATGTTGTGGTTTGTTAGAAATGAAAAGGTAAAACTGATGAAATAATAAAGAACTAATAACAATATTAATAATACTAATAATAACAACAACAAAATTATATTACGAATAATTATAAGAATAATAATGATATCATTATAATAATAGCACTACTTGTCAGGGTAGATCTAATAAGAGTTGGTTGATTAGCATCAAATTGAACCAAATTCAAGTACTAATATCAAATGGATCAAACTTGTAACAAGAGAAGAAAGCAAAATCTCTATATTCATTAGATAAGAACTTAATCAAAATCCAAATTGCAACTTCAATCTTTCTTTTTGTGTAAAGTTAATCTTTAAGTTTAGAGTAATACTTCTTGAAAGCTTTAGGAAGATAAACAGGTAACAGAAAGCAAAACAGATTATAACACCAGAATGCCATGTTTGAAACAGCAAGCGCTCTTCCAATTTGCAGTCTTCTTGCAGATCCTACGTACTCTCCCTCTACCTTGGAGAACTCATTCCTTAGCCAATCCACAATAGTGAAGATCCTCTTGGAATTATAGAAAACAGGCACAAACACACGTATTGGTGTCGGGAACTTGTCAGAGAACGCCACTCCTTCCATGAAAACCTGACTTGCAAGCAGAAAAACATGAGGAGCAGCTGTTTTGATCCCTTCTTTATCACCCTCGATGATCCCTTCAAAGATGTAGGCTATAGGAAGATACAGGCCGATAATGGCGGCAACAAACACGTAAGTTCGCAGACCAACGCTTTTTGGATCAAAAACGGCGGAGTCCTCAGGATTCTGAACGTAGGGGAATGCCACCTTGGAGAGGAAGTACATGTAAATGAAGGAGAACGCAACGAACCCGAAATCTTCAGGGCTTACCATGCCACTTGCAGCGAGGACGACGATGACCGCGAGACAGTTCAGTTGGCGAAAGCTCAAGAAACCAGATTTCTTGGACGTTGTGGTGGTTCTGGGATTCTTCGGGAGAGTGACGTCTTCTTGGAGCTTCTGTGCTTGCTCAGTAGTCTCGTCCGGTACTTTCACGTCATTGCTCGTAAGACCAACCCCACCAGACATCTCTGTAAAAAGTTGTTCTTTCTTCGACCTGTTGAGTTTCAGGACTTTGGTTATGAAGTCAGAGATTTGGGGTTGAGATTAGATGTTCTTGCAAGATCAAGACTTGGGTCTGCCAGATTCTTTAAAGTAGGAGGAACATGGAGATAGGAGATGCATGGTGAGGAAAGCACACAGGTGTCGTTGCAGCAACAGTTTAAGGTTGAGATGTGGATACTGACCTGTGGTGTTAGGACATGGGCCCATGGGCTAAGGACAAATTCCAACGTTCTAACAGGTAAAAACGTAAAAAGCAAGCCCTATAGATGCTGGTCCCTGGCAAGGACGGCCCATTACTTGACCCGAAGTTTAATCGGGTTTAAATAGTATGATCCAAATTTGGGTAGAATTTAATCATATTTAGATATAAAATAAATATAAACTCAAAATAAATTCTTAAGAGTTTAATATTTCATGATTTAAAATAATAGGATAGAATATAAATTAATTTTATTAAAAGTAATGGGCCCACTCGGGCGTAACCTGCTCAAGCCAAACCCTTGCCTACTCGGACTCGTGCCAAACCCAAAACGATATTAAAAATAACATTAAGTCGGGCCAGGCTGAGCATGGTCATGGACAATCTAGGCCTCTCGTCAACCTATTCTTGACCTATTGACTTCAACCCAGGCTGGACTACCATCCTTAGCTAAAAATAATATATTGGTAAATTATATGTTAATGATTAAAAACATAATAATCATCATCATCATACCCAGTCTGAAGTTCCGCAATGAAGTGAAGTTTGAAGAGGTCTGATAGTACGCAATATTACCCCTATATAATAGAGAAGTTATTTTCGATAAACTCACATGCATATTTTTCGATAATTCAACTATAAAAATTATAAATTGACCGATTTTTCGGTATTGTTCAACTTATTAATTCACTAGTAAATTTTTTTAACTAATAAAATTTTATAAATGATTTTTATTTAATAATATATTTTTAATTAAATTTCAATTTCTTCAACATATAAAAGTAATTTAATATTTTAATAATATTTTAAATTATTTATTTTTACTATATACAATTTTTATGAAAATTTAAAATTTTATTAGTTTAATTTTCCATCCAATTCTCAAAATATTTTTATACGCTAATATTAAAGAATGTGTTTGTCCTTCGGGATTGTCTGCGAGTTCGGGCTATCTGGCAAAAAATTTCCTCGAGTATCGTGAATCCAGCTTTTTATCAACAGGACGTGACAGAGTGGGTGCAATCCAACCTTCTACCACCACATCAAGTAGCGCATCAGTATTGGCCTACCATCTTTAGAGATGCATGCTGGCTGTTTTGGACTTGGCCCAACAAAAGTCTGTTTAAAGCCCACTTCAATTGGTCGAAAGACAATACGTGAGTAATTCTGGAGTATGTGGATTGGATAATCCAAGCAAGGATGGTCGAGAGCTGTGTGCTCCCGACACAAGGCCTCCCAGTGGGGAGCCTAGTGGGGTGGTCCAAACCTTCGTCATACTGGATCAAACTTAACACCGATTGATCGGTTCCAACAGGCTCCTCCGTTGCTTCAGCTGGGGTTTACTTCGAGACTGTAGTGGTCAGTGGTGTGTGGGGTTTCTGCAGTACATCGGGAGGGTATCTCCGCTTGAGGCAGAGCTCTAAGGTATCCATTCGGGTACCGCCGTGTCATTCTCGAGGTGAATTCCTTAGAGTTAATTAATATTCTCTCCACTTCTAGTACTATAAATTCTGTAACTTTTGATTTGTTGACAGGCACTTGGGCGCTGATCCAGCAAGCTTAGGAAATCATAATCCAGCATGTACTTCGAGAAGGAAATCAGTGTGCAGACTCCCCGATAACTCTTACTGTCCGTACTAACTTAGGTTACATTACCTCCAAGAGCTACCGTTGTCGATCACAGAGCTTCTCCACCGAAATTAACACGGAGCCATGTACGGCAGATAGTTGCATTAGCTTCTCCTTTGTGGTTTTTAGTTTCCATCCCTTGTATATATATATATATATATATAAAGAATGTGTTTAACCCCAAGGCGCAGGTGAGTTAGTAAGGGGCTCTCCTGGCTTAAGTGAGGTCGTGGGTTCGAACCCCCCTCATGTATGCAGCCATTTAAAACTTGATATTAGAGCTTTGCCTCCCACAAGGGACTTACCCGGTTTGAGCGAGAATTAGTCTGAGTGTGGATGATTTAAATGTGTCTTTCTATAATTGGGACCCTCCTAGAACACCTGGTAAGTAACCCAAAAAAAATGGGTTTGTCGTGTCATGGGCGTAAACCTTTCACCACGCGACACACTCGTCCTATCACGCGAGTGATTCTGACGTCAGATGTCACACGTAATTCTTCATTTTTATTTATTATAATAATTTTTAGTGGCCTTATATATATATATATATGTAATTTGTTTTTACAGTTCCCTCTCTTTAAGACACTTTTCATTTTTCTTTTTCTCGGCCGATCAAAGCTTTCGAGCAAAAATTCTCTCACCTTCCAAACACTCTCTGATTTCCACCGCCTTTGTCGATCTCCCGAGACTGTGTCCGCCGCACCGATCTATTTCATCCTTTCTTCTTCACCGGTACGTAAACGGATATTCCTGCTTCCACCTCGTACGTATAATACGTTTTTCTGTATCAGTAAGCTCGATGTCGTATATTGATCGCAGATCACGTGCTTTTTGGTTCTGTTTTTCTTTTCGTTTAATCTTATTGAATTTTCTGGCGGCAATATTTGTTTTGAAGTGAATCGACGTATCTGCGGGTTTTTGTTTTATGGAATTTGGGAGCTCGGGATTCATTTGATGTTTGTTTGGAACTGAAAGCGCTAGGATAGTTTGTTTGATCTAGATTTTAAATTCTTTTTAATCTCATTATTAGTGTAAGTATTACGAATTTTAATGTTTCGTACTGCTGCATTGCGGTTTGTGAATTTAATCCTTGTGCATTGTCATGTCTAGTTCAGTATTATTTATGGTATTGTTCTCGGGTCTGGCTCCTTGGCCCCTTTAGATTTTTGTTAAATTGGTAGTGGATATGTTTGAATTTGAGAACTTGCTCCTATGAAGTAGTAGGTATTTAGGATTATAAGTTTATAACTTATGCTTGCACATTTGGGTATTTATATTGCTAGCATGCTGCTGACGTAAGAAGCTTAGTAGCATCGCTGGGTGCATGTGAATGCAGGTTCTGCCTACCTGCTTTTTAAGGATTCGTGGTTAGAAATTGATCAAGGGGTTCCAATCTGGAAAACTATGTGGCTATTATAGTCATTCAGTTAAAGTTGAGATATTGTGGTTGCTTATCCTTGCTAGATGAAGTGGAATTGTTCTTCAAGTATTTTATGTTATCTCTAAATAGTAGGTATAGTGAAAACTAAATGCAGATCTATATTTGAATATAGGATGCTGTGTGGATCTTACAACTGCGGAATGGAAATTCAGATGTGATATCAATGAGACACTATGTCAGTCTTCCATATGATAGTGCTTATCTAAACACAATTTAACTTTTGGCATTTCTATTTTCACCAACAAAGAAACATGTTGAATTATTTCCTTACTAAAAATCAGCTTTTTTGGTAGGTTGTTTGAAGATTTTAGAATCTCTCTTCCTCTTGTTTTTTTTATCTCCTTGGTAGCTCAATGAAATGATGATATAGAATATTTCATGAAAATAAGTTGTCTCTTCACATATCTGCTTGCTATTGGGGGGTTTAACTTAACTATTTATCCTTTGGTGCAGTGGCTTGAACTGAGTTGGTTGGTTTGTTCCTTTTGTGTTAATAAATGCCTGTTGCAAAATTAAAGGCCTCAAACACCACCGATGTCATGAAACCGGAGGAGGGAAATGACTCCCTAGACACGTTCATTCGGCAAGCGATTGGGAAAGAGCCATTTCTTTCTTTCTCAAGGGCCAATGATAGCCCTGTTCATTGGATTCAATTACTTAATGCCTTGGATCAACAAGGTGGGTGTTAATATTGTCAGCTTTTAAAGTTAACCATTTGATGAAAAAAAGAAAGGTAGATTATCTTTATATCTTTTGTGTCTTTGGTTCACTAGTTCTGAGAATTATGGATAAAGCAATCTTTCCACCTTGTTAAAGCATTAAACTAGGAAAAGAAACAAAAAAGTACCTCTAAATGCAAGCACATGAAGTTCCCAAGTTTTTTACCTTTGTTGTGGCTTCTGCACTTGTGCGCATGGTTAAAATATCTATGTTAGTTGTTGGTAATTGGGAAGGGTTGGGTTTGATTGATCTTGGGTCATGAATTTTGTTATTACCTCTTTTCCTTGCAGACCTCCCAGGTTGGCCTCTGCTCACTCCTTTGAAAGTGCAGATGCAAAAGTGTGACAAATGTTCTCGAGAATTTTGTTCCTCCATAAACTACAGGAGACATATTCGTGTGCATCACCGACTGAAGAAACTTGATAAGGTTCCTTTCTTTATTGCTTGTTGCTCATTTTTTAATTTATGCATCAGCTTTCATCCTTTTTTGTAAGTTGTGAAATTGGAAATATGGTTTCCAGGTCAGCTTCTTTTTCAAAATGAATCATTAATTTTTCTTTTGCAGAAATTACTTCTTCCCTGTAATTGATCATTTTAAACCAGGAAATTTTTACCCTCTGCAGGATTTGGTTAAAAATAGGCATCTCTTGGCTACATTTTGGGATAAGGTAAAATATTTTAAGTAGATCTATTCTTAAAGCCTCTTTGTTGTTTAATGATCATGTGTTCATAATCTTTTTCAGCTCTCTGAGGACAAGGCAAAGGAAATTTTATCTTTCAATGACCTGAGTTTGGAGGTATTTCATTTTGTTCCCATGTCTTTTTAATCAAACCTGTTTGTTGAGCTTGTAAAATTGGTATCCCTGGAACATTGATGCTGTGTTAAAAAATTTTGGTTGGTGTTGGTTAACTGGTCTGCTGTTTATTGTGACTGATACCGCCCAGAGTGTGATTTGCAATTGAAATAATTTTCACTTTGTAGAAAATTCAATTTTTCATTGCTTGTAATATAATATTTGTAGCTTCTTTTGTCTGTAGAGTTCACAGATGGTCATGTTTCCTCATTTAATTTGTTGTGGCTTTGGGGAATATTGATATCTGAGTTGATCAGATTAATGTCATTTTGAAGTTGATGTGTTGATGCTTAGCAATGTGTTTTGCGTTGACCAATCCCTTTGCATATCATAGCAACAAAAAGAACTCCCGTTGTGGGTAGGATTTGCTCAAGATAATATTTTTTTTAATTTGGTATCAGTAACTGATTTCTTATTTTCAGAAGATGCTGCAATTCATTTTTCTATGTTTGATTCCCATGTTTGTCCCATGAATAATGTTTTATCCCCTTTTTTATTGCCTATTAGGAAGTTCCAGGTTCTTCAATTGTGAAGTCATTGGCAGTACTTACTAGGAAACCAGGATTTTCTTCTCTTCCACAAAATTGTTTGAGGGCTGGATCTATCCTTTTGGTATTGTCACATCCTTTCCTCATTCATTGTATTATCTTCTGATACATGAGTTTCTGTTGCATTCTGGAACATGACCATAGCACTTTTTGCAGGACATAATCCAATCTAGGCCGACAAGGTTTCCTTTGAATTCTGAGGAACTATTCAGCATCCTTGATGATGCTAGTGAAAAAACGTTCTTGTGTGGATCAGCCGTGTCAATGCAAAAGTATGTCTTTGATGGGGAAGCTGGGAAGATTGGTCTTGAAACAAAGAACTTAATTGCTTGCACTAGCTTTCTGTTGGAGCAGAAATTGGTACTTTACCTTTTATTGTTATCATTTACGATTTATTTAACATCTTGTGATACCTTTTCAGTGCACCCAAAGAAATTTCTGATTGACACTGTTCTTACAATTGCTGTGTCACACTGCAAGTAAGTAACATTTTTCTGAGAGCAAGTTAACATTTTTGTGGAATTCAGGTCAAAGCATGGCTTGCTGACAAGGATGCTGAAGCTTTGAGGTGCCAAAAGCTGCTGGTGGAGGAGGAGGAAGCAGCACAGAGAAGGTCCTTCTACTTCAAGATTAAACATTTCATGTTACCTTGTGTCAATTACTGCAAGTTTGATTTGTTCTTCATCAAACTCATAGTTGACTGTGAGCTTGCATAAGCGGGTTGATTATTATACCAAGGAAAATAAGGATGCTAATAGAAAATAATGCGCTTCACTTATTTTTCTGATGAATAATTTTCTCACTTTCCTCTTTTGGATTGGAGGGGATAGTTGCTAATGGTGACCATGTAATGATGGGGAATTTCAATGCTCAAACTTTGAATTACTTATTTATGCTGATGTTTGCAGGCAAGCTACGCTTTTGGAGAGGAAGAGGCAGAAAAAACTCAGGCAGAAAGAGCAGAAAGCTAAGGAGCAAAGACAAGATGAGAATACAAATGCCAAGGAGCAAAGTGATGATGGCCTGGAGGCACTGCCAACAGCTGAAGAATCAAGCCAATTTTCTGTATCTGATAGTGATACACATGGTCCAGATATGATGCCAGATCATGTTTATTTAGCCGGCGAACACTTTCCTCCTCCAGTTAATGACAAAGTTGTGGATTTAGAGCCTCAGACAGGCTCTAGCAGTGGATATACTGATTTGTACGCAGGTCATAATTCTGAAAGGTGCACAGATCAAGGAAATGGTTGCAGGCATGTAGCTGTTGCACGTTGGAGCATGACTAGAAAATTACAACGAAATAACCTGACAAATGGTTTCCATGCAACTCACAATGTTTTGCCATCGAAGCCTGGCACTTTGTTGAAGCCTGGAAGTTTTAGGGATGGAAAGCAAGTGCCTATACTTAATGGCAACAAGAAGTGGAGCAGAAAAGTGAAACCTGAATACAATGGAGAGGTTTCAAGAACTGGAGTTGAAATAGAAGCAACAAGCCAACTGGATCAGGTTAAGAAGAGTGAAGTTCTGATTGGCTCTATATATGTCACGCTGGGGAATAGCCGTCATTGCGAGGGTAATAATCTGGATGAGAGTGAAGATGACTGTCCGGTGGATCATCAAGTGGGAAAGAAAAATAGTGTTCAGGAGAAGATTAGACATGATGATCCTCACTGTGTCTCTAACCGATCAACAATAAAGCTCTGGAGACCTGTTAGCCGAATTGGAAGCAGGGGTCCAGCACTAATTGAAACTAGTGGTAGAGAATCTCAGGCTGATGAGCCTACTGGTGAGGGGGAGGAGAAACCATTGTCCAGCGATGTAAGAATGTGTTCTGTGGATGATTGTGGTGAAATGGGAAGTAATCCATCAGTGGATGAAAATCCTCTTCCCGGAGGCCTACATTTTTCCGGCAAATTAGCAAAAGCTTTTCTGGAAAAGAGTAAGTTAAATGTGTTCACCATCTGTTACAACCCTTTTCTTGTAGAATACTCTAACCTGCAGTGTCTTGCACAGGGTGGAATGAGGCCATCACAGCTGAGCATTTAACATTGGTACTAACCCCAAACTTTGAGCCTCCACGTTGTCAAGAAGTTCAGAATGGCTGCTTATTAGCTGACTCCCAGTTTTCCGATACTAAAAATGCAAACCCTTCGGGCAATGATCCAAATCGATTTATTAATATACCGGCACATGATCGTACTGGAGCTGTTAACCGGAAGTCCAGAATAAAGTTTGAGAGAGGTGTGAAGTTGAAGTATATACCCAAACACAGAAACTCGACCTAAAGAAGATGAGGCAGGGTATTCATTTTTTTGGTTTTCTCATTACTTTGATTATACAAATGTGCACAGTTCAATCAATCATTATATTCTTAGCAGAGGTTCCAGTTTTACCGATGGTCTTCTGAAAAAGTGGAGAAAGGGTCTTTTTTTGCAGAGTAAGTCTTTGTTTCATTTAGTCTTTTGTTTTTCTGTTTGCCATAGGAAGATTTTAGGGAGAGGTCATTTTAGTTATTAGTCCAGATTTTACTGTAGTAATTTTGATTTCCTAGTTAATGCCAAGTACTTATTGCTCGAACATGTGATTTTGTTAGCACAATTCGTCAACCCAAGTAAATCCTTTTATGTGCCAAACTCTCTGATTGGATTTGCTCGTCTGACCACAATTATCTTATCTAAAGATCAATGCTTTCATAGCGATTTCGTCATTTAGAATATTGTATTGTGAATAGACATGACAATAAGTTAGATTGAATTCTAATCTTATGCTCAAATTGTTAAATTGTGAATAGAAATGACAATAAGTTGGATTGAATTCTAATATTAATCTTATGATCGAACTATTGTACTATGAATAGAAATGACAATAAGTCGGATTGAATCCTATAATAAGTTGGATTGAATTGTGATATTAATCTTATGATCAAACTACGGTATTGTGAATAGAAATGACAATAAGTCATTGAATCCTAATCATTAAGCTTGAATTTTGTATTGTTTTGAAGAGGTTGGCTGAAGTCTAAAGTATTAAATATTTCATGTTTTCGAATTTATAAAATAAGCATACATAAATTATAAGTTTTATTATTTAATAACAATAAAACTTATAGTCATTAATGATTATATATGTCTCCGGACGTAAGAATTTCCCTTCATTCGGCCAAATAAAGGAAGGGATTCCTAATTTTCCTTTATATCAAAAAAAAAAAGGGAAGGGACTCCTACTTTTCAAACCGATAACCCTCCTCTTAAAAGCTACTCCTTCATTGATTCTTTCTAGGCGAGCTTTTCAATCTGTCATTATACCTTGAGAAGTCGAAAAAATTATAATGCCATCCCACCTAAAATTTTAGGAATCCTCTAATGAATTCCCTAGAAACTTCTATAGTAAATGGAACATATAGAATTGTGATCAATCAAAAAAGACAAATCTTTTATGATACATTAGATCTGACTCGGTTATTGATAGAGTTAATAAATCTGACATTTCTTGAAATCTTCGAACTAATAGAATAATATAATAGGAGGTGTGTATGTGTGTTTGTGAAAATGGGTATACATTTTCCCATTTATGGGACAATTCAATTCCCTTGGAATGTTATATAGAAGTCTATCAATGAAGAGTGAAGACTTCTTTCAACACTAAGCCACTTAAATAGTTTTATTAAATCTAATATTTTCATATTACTTTGGAAATAAATTGACTATTTAAAATGATATTCCAAACTTAATTTTGAAATAATTCAAATTTATTAGTTTGTTAAAACCGATATTTTAATGTAATAATGCTTTGTAAGTTATAACGGATAAATATTTATTTAAGTTTATTAAATATTTTTAACAGAAATTTTGCTTGCTATTAACTATATCTAAATTAAACATATGATTATAATTGACGTATTATACATTAATTATCAAAATTTAAGGATTAAATAAAATTTAATTAAATTGAAAAATATATTTATCTCAAAATCATAATTAATTAAAAACGATTTGGACATCATTTGGAGCTTTTGGGCTTGAATGTATAAATGACTTGTGGGCCAAAATAGAGAAGCTCAAGAGACCTTCAATGGACATTTGCAAGTAAGCAAGTGCCCGCCGAAAATGCAATTGTGTTTATCTGACGTTCTTTTACTTGATGTTTCTGTTGTTGACTGGTAGGTTTCAAAATCGTTGCTTTTGTGTCTGTCTCTTGATCTTTTCTCTTGGAAGTTGGTAATCGTATTTTGTTCGATGGAACATGGAAGCCGACGATGAAGACGTCTCGCAACAACAAACCAACAGCTCTGATCCTCCAAGCGATCCCCAGATCCCCAGTTACGATGATCTTCTTGCTGAACTCGAATCTCTCCGCAAATCCCATGAAGAGCTCCGGTCGAGATGGGCGACAATGGAGGAAGATGTTGTTAGGATGCAGAGCGAGAGAGACGAGGGACTTGGTCAGATATCTGGTCTCAAGAATGTTGTTACGGAGGTTTCAAGCGAAAGAGACTTACTTCGTGGTCAGCTACGAGAGTTTGAAGTCTCTTTCAAGGAAAAGGAAGATGGGTTCTTGAAAAAAATGGGTGAGGAGTTGTGTCGAAACGAAGAACTCGAAAAAGAAGTGGACTTTTCTCGGGAAAGAATCAAAAGACTGGAACTAGAGTTTGGAAACGTAAAAAGTAAACATGGCTCTTTGCTAGAGACTCTGGATTCGCTGAAATCAGTGAAGGAGCCTTTGTTGAGAATAATAGAGGGATTGGATAGTGAAAATGTGATAGAGGGATTGGATAGTGAAAGTGTGATTGACATGTCAAATAACGATGAGGGTAGTATAGAATTGGAGCTAGAAAGCGAATCAATGGCGGTTGGAAAACAAATCACCTCAATTTCAAAGCTAGTCACAGAGGCAGAAACTAGAATAATTGGGTTTAAAGAGAAGAAGATGAAGGAGACAAAGGAATTGGAGAATAGTGTGGTGAGTTTGACGGAGGAGAATCGTGATATCAATAGTTTGTTAAGAGTTGCTTTGTTGGAGAAAGAGGCAGTAGAGAAGAGTTTGAATAAGCTAAAAGGGAACACTGAGCAAAAGAGAGTGGCTCTGTTGCAGATTGCAGAGAGAGGGTTGCAGAGAGTGGGGTTTGGTTTCATGATGGGAAGTGGAAATGTTGAGCAACCGGTGGAGAGTTCGAGCTTTAATAGTTCTGCTACTCCTGCTAGTACTACTGCAAGTACTAAATCAGATAGTAGTGAATGTGAAGAGGAAGTTGTCAGTCTGGTATGCTATATTTCTCATCCCAACAAAGTCCTAGTTATGGAGTGAATTATACTCCTTTAGTCTTTGAAGTTAAGTTATAGTGATGCTAAATGTGATAATCCAAGCTGATGATTCAATATGCTGTAATTGTCTGAGGTTTTGATACCTGTTTTATTCCTCATCAGGCCTCAACTGTGGAGAGAATAATGAAGAATTTGCGCCTTGAAATCGGTCAATTGAGGAGATCTTTGGAGGAATCTAGGTACCTTATTTACAGACTGCAATACCTTCGATTGGAAAATCTTTTGTAAGAGAGATATGAAGATAAAATACTGATAAGATGAAACTCTGAGGAAAGGCAGAAGTAATCTGATCATGGCTGGGACAACTAGAATCTTTGGATGCATGATAATTCATATGGTTTTGTTTAGCTAGCTGTGATTATTAATGGTTATGTTATGCCAGGTCAGACACTGAGCGGCTTCAGAGCCTTGCCAATAAACAAGCTCAGGAAATTGCAGAAGACAGATTATACATAAAGAACTTGGAAGATAGAGAAAGGATATTGGCTCAAAATGTAATCATTTATTCTATAGAGTTTTGGTGGTAAAAATCTTCTTTGTGCACCCCTGAAGTAGTGCTTTAGATTTTCCTGACTGCAGTCATTTGTTTGGACCTGATAAGGTTGAGGAACTCCTACTGGAAATAAAAGAAATGGAAGTAGAGGTTGCGAGATGGAGGGAAGCTTGCGAGTTGGAAGTAAAAGCTGGGAAGAAGGAGATTGATGAACGTGATAAAGTGGTAAACTATGTCCAAATCTTAATTGGATTGCTATTTTTCAGCAGCGCATGTGTTATACAAAGTGTATTTATTTGTTAGTCTCATTGTTGTTTGCAACTAGTGTTTATGGGACAGTATTTGTTAGTCCAATTGTTCTTAGTCCCAAAGATATTCTGTTACAAATTCCAAGTTACCTTATGGACATCACATGATGGTTGCGATCTGAAAACATAATTACAGAACTCAGATAACTGAAAATTAGAGCTTACTGTTTCTCCTGTTTTTACTGTGCTAACTTGCATTTGGCCGTATCTTGAGATACGAATCTTATCATCATTGTAATTTGTAATTCTAGTTTCATTTTAGCACATTCCACATATATATCAACATTGTGATCTCAAGTTCATACTTGGTATGTAGTCAGATGTTATGTCTTCTCCCTTGTTCTATCTCGGGTTTTTATATATCTTCTGATTCTGGGCGCTATCATGGAATCATTATCGTTGATTAGGTCACCATATTAAAGCAAGAACTGGAGAAAACAAAGGCTGCTTTGGACGTATCAAACAGCAAGCTGAAATTGAAAGAAGAACTTGCAGCTGCAGCTATAGGTGCCCAGGCAGCAGCCGAGAGGTCTCTCCAGCTGGCTGATAGCAGAAGTGCAGAACTTCGTGATCGGATTGAGGAGCTAACAAAGCAACTAGAAGAAGCAGAGGCCAAAGAGCGGAGCCGTCATAAGGTCAGGCATATATGTTGGCCATGGCGACCACTAAAAATTAACTCTGCTACTACTGCGAATTCAAGATTCCACGATGTTAAGCGAATGCTGCCAGAAATGCAAGCCTTACTTCATTAGAACATGTGAATTAATACTTGTTTATCTTTGAATGGCAAAATTTGTCTCGTTACTTCCCATTTCAACGGTCTGTTATTTATTTCAGTTGTTCATTTATCGATTTCGACCTTTTCTCCTCTGCTGTGGAAAATTCCGAGAGATGGTTTTAGGATGTCAAACTTCAACAAACTGATATCATTTCTATGATACATCAGGAGAATTGCAAAGATACATGTTTGAGGGTCGTAGAGTTTTTAACACAATATGTTTGATTGAGCAAAGGTTCGAGTATATAAGCAAGAATACAACAACCATCATGTATCGGTTATTCTGCTACTAAATTAAGCAGACTGAGTTGAAGGCAACTGAATGTTGTTCCTGTCCCTGAACTTCATATCCAATTAACTAATCAAAGATTCCTCCAACTTCCTGTCTCATCATCCTCTTGACCTATCCATCAGGAAGCAATAGTGAAAAGGAACTTCATAGTCAATACTGAAATCTAGATTATGTAATGTGGTTATACTATTCTTTCCTTTTAGGCTTCACAAGGAAGGTTTTAAGAACACACCTGCTTAGCCGATACACCAATGTCTTTCAAATCATCAAGCTGTCAAACTAAATTATTAGACTGTTGTGACCTTAATTTACTCTCTAATTATCATGAAAAATCGATTTAAAATGAAGATCACTCACATTCTTAAAGGGTTCTGGAGAATCTTCACGAAGTTCAAGAATGTATGTGGCTCTTTTCTCTCCAATCCCCTGTTGTGAACGCATCAATTAGTTACTTGCGTAAAACAATGTGCAACAATGGTAATTGAAATTAGAAGCGCTCGTCACCTTCAGTTTCTTCAATTCTTCCCTGTCCATGACAAAAGAAAGAAAACATCAAAAGTTAGTTGAAATAGAAATCAGTCGAGTACAGTTAGCATATAATCATCTCATTAGTTATCAAACCAGGAAACAGAAGTCAGTAACCATAACTTCTAGATAGTACAGACTAACTTATAAGTAATAGAAGTAATTGATTCGGGTGATAAACTGATAATGATTCTAGAATCCACTTACTTCTTAGCAGTATTCAAGAACCTTAGATATTCTTTAACAACTGAGTTCTGCAACAACAGAACAAACTTGATGTTAAGTGTGACAAGTAAAGAATTAGAATTGTAGATACGAAAGTCACGTTAAGAAGGAAATTAGGGTTTAACCTTTACTCCTGAATTATGCACGTTGAATGTTTCCCATGGACTGCAAAAGCTTGCAACTTCTTGTGCATCATTTGTTTTGGCACTTCTATGAGGAGTTACTGGCTCCAAGAGGGTTGAAATTTCATCAAAAACAGAAGTATCATTTGTCATTGCCATGTCCCTGTATGAAACTTCATCAAGGACAGAAGTATCATTTGTCATTGCCGTGTCCTTGTATGAAACTTCATCAAGAACTGAAGTATCATTTGTCATTGCCGTGTCCCTGTATGTCGTCGGGGTTGACAAGTACAGAGATTTCAAATTGTTTGACAGCTCTTGCAGCCGTGCACTAATAGGTGGTGATACACGTTGATTGTCAAGTGAGTTGTAGTTTTCCTTGTCCATGTTTTCACCTACTATATAGACGACCATATAACAAGGTGAAATCAAGTGATTAATCAATCAATTTAACTTTCAGGATAGGTGTACATTAAGCATTGTGGCTTACCGTTTTTATCCTTTGGCAAAACTTTAGTGATTGGAGTAACTTCCTCATGGCCGTCCTCATTATGTGAGATCTCCTACAGTTGTTAATATTAAATGGGATTCTCCAGTTATTTAATTTGAAGAAATATGTAAAAGAGCACAAAAGCAATCGAAGAAGGCTCAGCCATTAAGTCGTTAGGTCACCTGAAAACATGCTGTAGTTTCGTTTGTAATAGGATTTGGTAATGCTAGAGCTTCCTGATAAGAAATCAGAAACTGTTAGTTTTCAATCTTCTGCATGTCCTACAGTAAATTAAGATGGTAAATGCACAAACCGATAAAGATGTAGATTTTGAGTCCTGTAGCACTAATGGTGATGAACCTTCCTGTGCACACACATGGAAGCTGTTAGAATCTAGAGTTCATGACTAAGGAAGAAAAGAAGAAATGGAGAGGACTTTACAGCTTTCAGAGGTAATGCTTGTTTGGCAGTATTCGAAGTCATTTCCTACAAATGATGTTATATGAATTAATCGCATGAAACTAAAGTCAAGTTAACTGGAGGCTCACATGCATTTACAAGAAGGAATATCGATAAGAGGGATAACTTCACCGATGCAAAACCTTACCTCTTCTTGCGTAGAATGTTCAGTTGCCAAATCTTTGTCCAAGGAGCTCATCTGCATTTGAATAAAGGCCCATATAGAAAAATGAAAAACAAAGACCATCTCTTACCCTTTGTTTCCAGTGACATCTACAATTAAGTGTCCTTTCCCTACAGGAATCCGGTAATAATTGCAGCCTATCCTGCATCTTTGATTTAACTTTTACCCTTTGAGAATGCAATTTGTACATTTGTGAATATTAGACAAATAAGACTAGTTCCTTCACTTGTTTCCTCCTCAAGCAAAAGGTCCATGATTTTTTTCTTTGTTTTTTAACTTCTTAATTGCATAATTAGGGCATAATTATCAGACATGAGGCAAGAAATTAAGAAATAAAGTACCTTCTTAGATTTCAGCTGGCCTGTTTTGTCAAACAATTTCCTTCAAGTAAGAGAAGAAAAATTGAAAAAAAAAGACTTCAACACTAAGTAACACACCGAAAGAGAGGTTAAGTAACACACGGAAAGAGAGGTAGATGCATATTTTTTCGATTTTAGAAGTAAATTATCATCAGAATACCTAGTTTTCAATGCCGAACCATTGGTAGCAGCTTTCTTTTCAGGAAATGGCATGCTGCGCACAGCTTGTTTCTTAGAAATGTTGGAACTGCTTCCATGTAACCGGCTCTTATGAGAAGCACTCGCCATATTTCTGACTGACCTACTAATTTTCTTAGTTGAGTCTGAGATGGCCCGACTACTGCCTTGACCGCAACGAGAAGCCAAACTCAACATGTAGAGGGAGTCTTGGCAAAATGATGGATTCTGCATTCAGAATTGGAGACAGAAAATGAAAACTGGAACTCAATAAACTCAACCAAAAGATGCTGCCTGAAGCCTTGTCATAGAAAGCATACCAAGCAAGAGACCAACAAAATTCTG
>JAOTIZ010000006.1:36245672-36262621 GCA_027123425.1 Erythroxylum panamense | reverse complement strand
ATATTTATTATTATTTTAAAAATAAAAATTAAAAATCAATAATAATTATAAAAGTTAAAGTAAATAAAATAACTAATTAAAAAAACTTTGAAAAAATGGGAGGTGGGGGAAGGAGAGGTAGGAGAGAGGGTGGAAGATTTTAAAATTTTTTGAAAATTTTACAAAAAGGTTCTCTTATTTTTTAAAATTTTCGGTACAGGCTAGTACCGACCAATATCACCCGAAATGGGCTAGTACTAGCGGTATTTAAACTCGGTACACTGATCTTTTATTTTGTACCGATTTTGGTCTGGTACAGTACGTACTTGTATTCATGTCAATGGCTTGAACCCTTTCTCTTTTTTTTTAAATTTTATTTGTCTATAGACTTTGTGTAGATTTGAATTAATTTATCATTCCTAGTCTATTTTAGTTTATTTACTTAATCAGGCTAAGTTTGGGAAAAAAAATAAAGAACTCGAATCAAGCTTCAAGTCAGTCACCATTCCCATATACATATGTATAGTTTCAGCCTTCAGGTTGAAAATTCTTAAAACATGATATAACAAATTTAAGAAATTCTTACTCGAGTTTAAGCTCGTTTATTCAAATTTTGATTAAACTCAGAATTCAACTATAATAGATTTCGACTTTCACCCAGATCCGCCCTGGGCAAGGGCAGACAGGATATCTGCTCAAGGTCCAATTTCATGAAAAATAAAATAGGCAATAAAAGGGCTTCATTTTATTCTTTATGAAAGTCTTGATCTTCATAAATAGCAACAAAAAGGTCTCTATTTTATCTATTTTGTTCTTTATAAAAGCCCAATCTTAATTATTATAAAGAAAGAAAAACGGCAAAATAGAAACCTTTTTATTTACCCAGGGTCTATAAAACGTCATGATCGGCCTGCTTTCACCATGTTTATTTTCTTATAACAAGGACTATGTACCTGGAGAAGTAATCAGATTTTAACAAATGACTAATGGATCTTTGGATCATGGATCATGAATCAGATTTTTACAACTGGAATCGAGTGAAGCTTAGATACTGTGATGGAGCTTCTTTTGCAGGTGACATGGAGTTCAACCATGGGGTATAGCTCAGTTCATCAAAATTTCCATTTTCTTACAAAACAATCTGCATATAACCTAAATCTTACCAGGCTTTTGACATTTCTGTTCATGTAATCTGGATTTTAACACAACTTGCATGCCTGAAACAGGAGTCAGTACTTTATTTCAAAGGACAAAAGATCTGGGAAGCACTTATTAATGATCTGCTTCCAAAAGGGTTGGGACTGGCAAATCAGGTAAAAATCAGACAATTTTAAAAGAAATGCAGTTCCATTCTAACTATTCTCTGTAGGTTTAAGTAGCTTAATTAGTCTTTAATTAGTAATTACTTGTTTGTGTGATTTGGATTAATATGTTTTAGAAAAATTGTTTAATTTTTATAATTTTTGTTTTTTTATAAATTTAAAATTTTCATGTACTTTAATTTGTAATTTTTTTGAAAAATTCTTTATAATTTCAATTTTTAGAAAAACCCGGTTAAAAATAACAATAAAATATACAAATATGAATATCACACTACAAATTTATTATAATTATCTTAAATTATTAATTTATATTGAGAGGGAGAGTCTTGGAACAACTGGTAAAACTTATTTCTTTATGACCTTATCGAATCACATGGTCACATTTTGAATAAAAAAAAACCTCTTTGTAAAAAAATATTACAAAGGAAAGGTTGCCTATGTTGGCCCTTAAAGTAGAGAGCTTTATGTACTACAAAATCTCCCCAAATTCCGATTTTTGATTCTTCTAAAATGAGGAGCTTTGTGTATTACTAAATCTTCCTAGACTCTGCTCGTAGCAGGAATTGGTATATAAACGAAGAGACTTTTCTAAAAAATTAAAAATTAAAATGAGTTTTTTTAATTTAAAAAATTTCTAAATTTTCTTAAATATCTAAATTTTATTATTTTCGGATAATTAGACCTTTTATTTCAGCCGGAACCCCACGGGCTTGAAGAAACCCTAGTAACGGTTTATTCCTGTCTCTCTCCAGGCATTGCTTTCAGGTTGTTCTGCAGGGGGTTTATCAGCAATCATCCACTGTGAAGAGTTCACTAGGATGTTACCAAGAACAGCAAGAGTAAAATGCTTAAGTGATGCAGGATTTTTCATGGACGTGTAAGTTCATAGTAATTTGAATGATTTGATCTTCCAAAGCAAATGTATGGTAGAGATATTGGCTGTGTTTCTCTGTTCTCTTGCAGAAAAGACATAAGCTCGGACTACAGTATGAGATCCTTCTTCCAAAACCTTGTTTCTCTGCAGGTACAGCTATGGAACTTCTGGGAGTTTATGAAACTGCATTTGTTGTATGATCTGAAATGGAAGTTGTTGCAATTGATTTTGGCAGGGAGTAGAAGAGAATCTAAATGCAAACTGCACCAGTCTGGTTTCTGATCCAAGATTGGTACATTTTCTACTCAGATCTATCTCTTATCAAACCCAGTTTCTGACCAAAATTCAAGTTCTACGCCAATTCGGATAAGTTCTAATGAGTATCTTCTTTCTTTTGTATTTTTCTGTAGTGCATCTTTCCACAATACTCCTTGCCATACATTGCAACACCATTGTTCATCTTGAACTCAGCTTATGATGTGTTCCAAGTAAGTTATTTCCAGGAAATTGACCTGAACTGCTTCCAAGAAATTGATACCAACCTGACAAGAGCCTCAAACGTTCGAAACAGTTCGACAATATCTTGGTTCCGTCTTCATCAGACCCACTTGGACATTGGAGAAGTTGCAAGAGAAGCCCAGAAGAATGCAGTTCAACACAGATTAACATACTACAAGGTCTCAATCTGTCAGCTTTCCTGCTCGAATTGCAGAACTTGGTTTAACATGTTAATGATATTGCAAGCGATTCTCCAGGTTTCAGGGATGACATGTTGGAAGCTATTGCGTCCTTGGATTTCAAGAAAGGAGGGATGTTCATAAACTCGTGCTTTGCTCATTGCCAGACCGAGTTACAGGACACATGGTTTGATTTGAATTCCCCAAGAATCAACAACAAGGTATTCTGTTATTTATCTGCAAGCTAGATCCTGTCCGTATACTGTAGCTGTGCTTCCTAGTTTTGTTAAAAAAAAAGGCTTAAATTTACCATAATAGATATTCCATTCTGATTAACTAGTTTTTATCACGTTTTATTAAATCTTATTAACATATTTATATAAAACTTATATAAATATGTGAATAAAATTAAGTGACACAGGATTGAAACACCCTAACAGAAACAAGGTGCTCTAACCCAAAGTTACCGCCGAGAACCGAATTGGTCTTTGCTTAAGCAAGGTTGGAGGTTCGACTCTGCTTATATTTGCAACAATGTTAAATACTCGGTGGAAATGCTAAATTGCTTCTTAAGGTCTCACAAGTTATAAACAGCTGAGTATGTTAACGATTTAAATATGTAACCGAGTGATTGGTACTTTTTGTGATTTCAATGGAAATATTTATGCAGACCATTGCTGAAACAGTGGGTGATTGGTACTTCAACAGGAATGGAAGCAAAGAGATAGATTGTCCATATCCATGTGACAAAACCTGCCATAACGTGTCACCGGTTCAGGAGGCGTTTTGCGCATAAGATTCTCTTATTATTGGAGTTGGTAAATTATAGAATGGATTGGACTTTTTTTTAAAATTCGATTTATTTTAAAATTTATTGTAATTTATTCAATTTTTATTTAAATTCACGAATTTATCAAATTATATAAATTTTTGTTTAGAATTAACAAAAAAGCAATTTAATTTCATTTAAATAATATTTTATAAAAATTAAGATCAAATGCATCAACTTTTATAATTTAAATAATTATTTTAGTTGAAAATTATCATTTCCTCCCTTATAATATTATTTAACTATAATATAAATTGTTTATTATATTTTATAAAAATATGTTATTACATTTACAAATAATAAAAAAATTAATAAAATACAGTTAAGAATGTTGCTAGGTTGGTCTGGCCGGGTCTACCTGACTCACTTTATATTAGAAAAAAACTTTATATTATGAAATAACCAATGAATTACATCTTTTCAATACATTATACTGCAGGAGCATTTTTGTCATTAAACATTAGTTTTTGTTCTATCCACTGCAACCAAATACATTTCTATTCTCAGGACGAAGACAACTTTCTCTGTTTTGTCCACCGCAACCAAACATCTCACTATCTTCAATTATTGTTCTGTTCTATCCTATCTCGTCCCATCCCTACATGTTGAAGACACTAATCAAACAGACTGTAAGATTTAGCGGGTTGCGTCAAAATTGACATCTTAAAAATGGACAAAAAATTATATAAAGGGACAAGTTTCCTTTTCGGCCCATGGCCTAGGGCTGAGCGAGCCGTGTCAAACTTGAAATCCCAAAAGTGGACAAAAAAAAATTGTACAAGAGGACAAGTTTTAAAATATAAGAATTATAATAAAATCAGTCATAAAATTGAGGATCCATTGGTAATATGCCTAATTATAAGGGGTACAAAAGGAATTGATCTAAAATTTATTACGATTTACGTAGTAAACATGAAGGGCAAAAAACGGAATACGATAATTTTAGAATTCCGCGCCACCCAATCCGCGCCCTGCAAGCTCCCACCACTAGAGCAAGCTCACGCTATCCATTGGCGACAAATCTCTGACTTACGATCACCGTCTAACAGTCGCCACCGTCACCGGGGAACACTCAATTACCTAATTACCCCTCATCACCTCGATTTTAACGATAAGTAAAAGAAACAAAAATGCAATGTCCGTTAGTGAAAGAATATTACTGTTCAAGTACAGCGGCGAAGACAGCGTCAAATTTCCGAAAGAAGATTCTTTCGAACAACATTATAAGAGACTTAGCGAAGAAGCAGCAGAGACTTAGGAGTAGTAATAATAAGCGAGGGAGTAGTTACAGTAGTAGGAGAGTCAGTGCAATGCCTTTAGTTTCGAAGACGGCCGTAGGCGGTGGCGATACTAACGGTTCTCTCCGGAACTTCAAATTGAACGAGTCGACGTTTTTAGCATCTCTCATGCCTAAGAAGGAGATTGGTGCCGATCGCTTCCTGGAAGCTCACCCGGAGTTTGATGGACGCGGCGCGGTTATCGCTATATTCGGTATTTACAAGATTTTTGTTCGGCGATGGTGTTTTGTTTTGTTTTTTTTGGAGTTTTGATTGGGTTTGTTTGTTTGTTTGGTTGATTTTTGAGCGGTTAAGATTTTGGAAAGGTTTTACTGACAAGAAATGGATGAATGGATTGTAGATTCTGGCGTTGATCCCGCTGCAGCTGGATTGCAGGAGACGTCGGATGGGAAACCGAAAGTGTTGGATGTTATTGATTGGTACATATTCAACTGCACTGATTTTTTCTTTTGAGAAAGAAACTTGGTTTTTCTGCATGGTTTCTGAAAATTTTGATTGATCAGTACTGGGAGTGGAGACGTTGACACATCCAAAGTGGTGAAGGCTGATGATGATGGTCTTATTATCGGGGCTTCAGGTACTGGGAGTGTAGATGGCTCAATTAGCATCAGTCTTTTCTTCAACTATGTCTATATGTGTTTGGCTATATGATATCTTAATGGGTAACTCTGATATGTTCTCTTTTGCATTTTTTCTTTAATACTTGTACAGGGGCTTCTTTGCTTGTCAATTCTTCATGGAAAAACCCCTCTGGTGAATGGCACGTCGGCTGCAAGTTGATATATGAGTTATTCACGGATTCTTTAACTTCTCGATTAAAGGTGAATGATGCTAGTCTTATCAATCATTTGTGGTTTGAACTATACCTTTAAGCTATTAGTTAAAAAGTTTCTTACCATTTGCTGTGTTGTCATTGATAGAAAGAGAGAAGAAAGAAATGGGATGAGAAAAACCATGAAGAAATTGCTAATGCTGTCAAGCAACTTGATGAATTCAATCAGGTCATTGAAGATGCCCAATCTTTCCCCATGTGTGCTGGGACAAAGCATATGATTTATGGCATTGTGATCTCATTGTCATTTCAATGACGCATACAGTGCTCTTGCTGTTTGGGGGAATATATTTGTTCTATTTTATTTGTCAATTCAAATTAAATTTAGCACTTTTAGATGTGTAATTTGACACTGTTTCCTAAATCAAAACCTGGTATTGCAAGCTGAATTAAGTATTTCAGTTATAGCCTGCACATCTCTTTACTTATATAAAAATTTTCATCATTTCCTTTTCCCCAGAAGCACCCTAACCCAGATGATGTAAACTTGAAAAAGATTCGTGAAGATCTTCAGCACAGAATTGATATACTACGAAAGCAGGCTGATGTGAGTGCTAGTTTCTCTAAATCTATTCCTTCCACCATTTTCTTGTTGTACTGAAAAGTAATATTGTTATTCTCTCTTAGAGCTATGATGACAAGGGACCATTTATTGATGCTGTGGTATGGCATGATGGTGAATTATGGAGGGCGGCTCTCGACACTCAAAGTCTTGAAGAAGAGCCAGATTGTGGAAAACTTGCTAATTTTGAACCACTTACAAATTACAGGTATATTCTCTCTAGTCGTTGTGGTAAACTTCTTTTTCGTTTACATATATTCTATTTTAAAAGATCATATTCATCTTGAGGCTCTATCTACATATATTTGGAACTGACAAGTAGTTTTTCTAAAGTGATAGAGGGAAGGTAAGAATCAGGAGGAGAAAGGATGTGTGAAATAGTTTGTATGATCTGCCTTTTTATTTCATAAGCTGCAGTAGGCTTTTATAGCCATTTACAAGCAAAAGATAAAGCATAAAATAACGTTACTGGCCAACATTATTGAGTAGATTTCTCCAGCAAAGTAGGAACAAGTAACTGAAAAACAAATCACAAAAAATAGGAATCCACTAGCAAAATCAGTAACAATATCGTCATGCAATAGTTGACATGGTCTAGCCTTCAACTGTATGGGTTGGCCTGTTGACTTGGTCGTATCATGCCCCCCCAGTAGCATCATCCTTGTCCGCAAGGATCAATTCAAGATATTGTTTGGAGAAATGCCACAAATTTTCCCATGTTGAATCTTTACGGGCTGTTCCTTTCCAGTGGATTAATACTTCCGTCTTCGGGCGATACTTCCCCTTTTGTATGACTCGTTGATCTAAAACACGTTTTGGTTGAGGCATAATGGTTGCAGTGTCGGACACAGGAGGAAGAGTAGATGAAAAGGGGATCGAGAGACCTCTGTAAAAGACTGACATGGAAGACGTTATGTATCTGGGAGTTAGGTGGTAGGTCCAGCCAATAGGCCACAGGGCCAATTTTCTCAACGATCCGAAGAACTGAGGGGCATGTTTCAAGGAGCTTCGGAATGCCACAGAAGTTTGCCGATATGGTTGGAGCTTCAAATAAACCAAGTCACCAACCTGGAAATTAACATCTCTATGCCTTTGGTTTGCGCGTAGCTTCATGGAATGTTGAGCAAGCTGAAGATTGTGTTGTAACTCACGCAGAATGGTGGTGTGTTCTCGCAGGTGTGTGTCTACAGCTTGTACGTGTGATGTGCCTGGAAGTGTGGAACATATGGAAGTAGTGGAGGGGGTGGAACACCATACACGACTTGGAAGGATGTGGTTTTGGTGGCTGAGTGTTGACTGGTATTGTAGCTATATTTGGCCCATGGTAGCCATTCCACCTATGTACGAGGTTGGTCGCCTGCAAAGCATCGAAAGCATTGTTCCAAAGTGCGGTTCGTAACTTCGGTTTGCCCATCGGACTGTGGATGGTAGCTGGAACTCACATTAAGGGCTATCCCTTGTAACTTGAATAAGGACCAATAGAAGTTGCTCATAGCAACTCAATCCCTATCACTTACAATTGATTTAGGAAATCCAAGCAACTTGACGATATGAGAAACAAATACCTTTGTGACATCAGAAGCAGTAAAGGGATGCTTAATTGGAACAAAGTGGTTGTACTTTGTTAAGCGGTCTACCACTACAAGAATGGCAGTGTACCCTTTTGAAGGTGGCAACCCTTCAATGAAGTCCAAGGAGATTTCGGACCAGATGCTAGCAGGAATGGGGAGCGGTTGAAGCAAGCCTGCTAGGGCCATGGTGTCAGTCTTGAACCGTTGGCACGTTGAACATTCTCGGAGAAATTTCTTTACAGTAGCACGCATACCTGGCCACACGAAAGATTGCTTTATTCGGTTGAGAGCTTTGGTGTAGGCGAAATGTCCTCCAATCATTGAAGAGTGTGCTTCTTGTAGAATCATAGGAACTAGTTTTGATGTGGGACTCAAATAAACCTTCCCTCATTTGAACCAAACCCCATCTCTCTGCGTTAGTTGGCCGCCATATGTCCCTTTTGTGTACAAATTCTCATAAAAGTGGTCTTGGCCCACTTCAATTTTTAATTGCTCTCACCAATTTGTTATTGGTAAAGATGAAGCTAGAAAGAAATTCTCCCCACCTCTAATTAATGCATCAACTCCTGAGTTGTCCTTTCCCTATTTATATTCAATAATATAGTCGTTCCAAATTAATTTTGGTAACCAACGTGCTTAAGCTGGAGTGGTGATTCTCTATTCCATTAGAAATTTCAAACTTCGTTGATCTGTTCTCACCACAAAAGGTTTCCCAAGCAAATAAGGCCTCCATTTTCATACCGCCTTCACTATCGCCAACATTTCTTTTTCATAAGTAGATAATAGCAGGGTAGAGCCTTTCAGAGCTTCACTGAAGAAGGATATAGGTCGCCCATTCTGTATAAGTATTGCCCCAATTCCTGTTCCACATGCATCACATTCCATTACAAAGGGTTGTGAGAAATCTAGTAGCTGGAGTATGGGTGGCGTGGACAAAGCCTTCTTAAGGAAATTGAAAGCTTCCTCTGCTTATGAGTTCCATTGAAAACCTTCTTTGGTCAGTAATTGAGTTAGAGGGGCTACCATCTGACCAAATTTATTGATGAATTTCCTATAATAACCAGCCAAGTCCAGGAAGCTTCTAACTTGTTTTGCAGAACTTGGCGTGGGCCATTCTAAAATTGCCTGGATTTTCTTTGGATCAACTTCCACTCCGTTTTTTGAAATAAGGTGACCAAGGCACTCTACCTGTGTAGTCCCAAATTGACATTTTGATTCTTTGGCATATAATTTATTATTCTTTAGGATTTCCATAACAGTATTTTGAATTCAGTTAAGAGAGCAGAGAGACCATGTAATGGCTGTGCAGGCTTCTGTATAGTGGCTATCTGTGTAATGTGGAGAAACAAACCAGAATTTTGTATAAGGTAACATTCCTTCTTCTTAAGAGCTGCTATGTCTCCTTGGTTCATGCCTTGAAACACAACTCGTCTTCCCTCTGTATTGATGGTCATTGTCAACTGGCGATACTCTCTCTACTGAGCCGAGTGTGGACAACCATTGTACATCAAGAACTACTACGCAAGCTGTTACCGGTAGAATGTAGAAGTCGGCTTCCGTTTTGAATCCTTGTATGTCCACAATAATTGCACGACACTTCCCTACACATTCAATATGTTCTTTGTTAGCAACAACAACGTAAAAGGGCTTGTCTACGGTTACTGGTAATCTGAGTTTCTTGGCTAAGGATTGATCTATGAAGTTGTGGGGGCTCCCACCGTCATCCAAGATTGTGACTTCTCGCCCCTTGATCCTCCCCTGTAGTCGCAGCATTTGTGGATGCTCCACACCAGAGATAGCGTGAAAGGAGATATCCGGGGCCGTGTTGTTTTGTTGTTCATTGGGTAAGTCTTCTTCTAAATCCATCTCGTCGTCTTTCACATCTTCTATCATGAATAATCGCAGGCAACGACATCGGTGACCAAGGACGAGTCTCTCATCATAGTAATAACAAAGGCCTTTATCACGCCTCTCTTTAGCTTCTTGTGGAGTTATTCGACGAGTGGGCATGGTGGCGTTATTGTCTGCGACACTGGTTTATAAGCTGGTGCAAGTCCAAGTACTATTGTGGTTTGGCTCCCCTTCGTGGTCCAGTTTGCCTTGCCAGCTAATGTTGATTTCTTTTGTAGTGTATTATGGCCAGCTAATGTTGATTTCTTTTGTAGTGTATTATGTTCCTCAATTAGGCGAGCAACACCTATGGCTGTGGCAAGTGTTCTTGGCTGCTTTATTCTAACATCCAACCTCACTTTGTCTTTCAACCCTGCTACAAAACAACCTACTAGGAATTTTTTAGGTAAATCGTCAACTCTATGAGATAATTTCTCAAACTCCACTTGGTAAGCTGCCACAGTGGTGGTTTGTTTTAATCTGGTTAATGCTTCAGAGGTCATCATAATCAGTGGGCCCAAATCGTTGTAGCACAGCCTTGGAAAATTCCTCCCAATTCATGGGTCCTTTAAATTTGTTCAGCCAGCGATGCCACTGTAAGGCAATTCCTTCCAAGTGAAAAGAGGCCAATTGCATCCATTGTGTCTATGTTACTTCTTTGAATTTGAAGTATTGCTCTGCCTTGTATATCCAATCTTATGGGTTGTCCCTGTCGAACTTGGGAAAATTGAGCTTAAGGTGATGGTGGTTTGTGTTAGAATTGGAATTGGTAGTGTTACTGGAACCTACTAAGAATGGGGTGTTGCTGTGGTTATGTTGTAATGAACTAGTGTGGGGTGGCAGTTGTGATGTGGTGGGTTCTGGTGGGGCAAAGGGGTTAGTTTCACCTTGGGAAGCAGTGAGGACTTGTATTTGGTGGTGTTGGGACTCTTGATGGTTTTCATGGATTGTATTTCTGTGAGGATAATTTGCAAGGTTTGGTGAATTTGGTCGATGCTACGTCATGACGTCCCAATATGTCATGCATTTCGTTGTGGAAATCAGAGTTACTCTGATTACGGGTATTTATTTGAGCTAACCTGGCTCTGATACTAATTGATAAGTAATTTTTCTAAAGTCATAGAGGGAAGGTAAGAATCAGGAGGAGAATGGATGTGTGAAATAGTTTGTATGATTTGGCTTTTTATTTCATAAGCTGCAGTAGGCTTTTATAGCCATTTACAAGCAAAAGATAAAGCTGAAAATAACATTACTGGTCAACATTATTGAGTAGATTTCTCCAGCAAAGTAGGAACAAATAATTAAAAAGCAAATCACAAAAAAATAGGAATCCACTAGCAAAATCAGCAACAATCTAGCAAAATCAGCAGCAATATCGTCATGCAATAGTTGACATGGTCTAGCCTTCAATTGTACGGGTTGGCCTGATGACTTGGTCGTATCAGGAACCTTGATGCTGTTTAGAGTTCATGATCTCACTGGCTTGTTATCTTAGTTGTGTTGTATAAAGTGAATGAGACCTGAGACCATAGCCTACAAGGAAACAATTGAAGTTCTTTCCTAGATCCTCTCTGTGCATCTATTAGAATTAGGCTACATTGGGGCCCCATTCAGCAATTCATGAAAGCAGTCCATTGATTATTAGTTAGTTGAATAGACAGATTTGTTTCTGGTCATTGTGGTAAACTATGTTTTTGGTTCGTCTATATTCTACTGAAAAGATCATATTCATCTTTAGGGTCTATATTAATCAAATACATTTCTTTGGAACATTGTTGCTGTTTAGAGTTCATGCAGTCATTGGCTTGTCATCTTTCAAAGAGGTGAGACATGAGACCATAACCTACAAGGAACCAACTAACTAAAAACAGACAATTGAAGTTCTTTCCTAGATCCTCTCTGTGCTTCTATTAAAATTAAGCAACATTGTGACCCCTTCATGAAAGCAGTGCATTGATTATTATTTAGTTGGAATTTTTTCTTGTTGTACTTTTGTATTTCTTTTCTTATTTTTTCTCACAATAAAATATTGCACAAGACTTTTGTATTCATTGTGTTTTTAAGCACATGACGAATTTGAATGAAATAGTTCATCTTTTCTACCTTTTTTATTTGAACAACATTAATGGCAGCTGCTTCTCATGTGTGAGAATGCATGAATAGTGACCCAGGGGACGTATTAGATCTCGCGAAATTTGGATTTATAATTTGCTGGAAACTATTTTTTCAGGATTGAAAGGAAGTTTGGTGTTTTTAGCAAGTTGGATGCTTGTACGGTTGTTCTTAACGTGTACAATGAGGGAAATGTCTTGAGTATTGTAACAGACTGCTCCCCTCATGGTACACATGTGGCTGGTATTGCGACTGCCTTCCACCCAAAGGTAAAGGTAGTGTCATTTAAGCTATCACCATTATGGTTATGGCACTATCTCCACTGTAACAATCTTGCTTCTGGCTTTCTCATAATGTTAGGAGCCATTGTTAAATGGGGTTGCTCCTGGAGCTCAGTTGATTTCATGCAAAATTGGAGACTCGCGCTTAGGTTCAATGGAGACAGGTACCGGTTTGACACGGGCTCTGATTGCTGCTGTTGAGGTAGGGTCTATAAGTTTATATGTTTTAATACATGTATATGAGGTTAACTAATATTTCTTCTTATATGTTGTCCCTTTTTGGGAAATTGCAGCATTGTAGTTGTGCTCTGTAATTTATTTTCTCCTGGTTTCTTGCTTAAGTTAATGGGTATTTAAATGAGTAGGACAGTGCAAAGAAATCTTAGTTTGTGTAATATACTAATTCATTTTTCAACTCTTTTGCAGCATAAATGTGATCTGATCAACATGAGTTATGGAGAACCTACTTTACTGCCAAATTATGGCCGCTTTGTTGACCTTGTTAATGAAGTATTGATTCTAATCTGTGTTATACCTATGAAAATAATATCATGCTTGATGACATGCTAAAGGCCAGCTTTGATTTTGATTAGGTTGTGAATAAACACCGCATCATATTTGTGAGCAGTGCTGGCAACAGTGGTCCAGCATTAAGCACTGTCGGGGCTCCTGGTGGTACAACGTCAAGCATTATAGGAATTGGTGCATATGTCTCACCTGCAATGGCTGCTGGTGCTCACAGTGTAGTTGAACCTCCTTCTGAAGGACTTGAATATACATGGTGTAGTTTTCATCCTTTTCATTTTATGTTTTTATTTTGAAAATCATGTTCCTGCATTATGTATTTCATTGTCAGTGCTCTAGTTAAAATTTAAATCATTTAGACTTCAATTTGTATCTTGTTGCAGGTCTAGCCGAGGACCAACAACTGATGGAGATCTTGGAGTCTGTGTCTGTGCTCCTGGTGGAGCTGTTGCTCCTGTTCCTACATGGACCCTTCAAAAACGCATGCTCATGAATGGGACATCAATGTCATCTCCATCTGCTTGTGGTGGAATCGCATTACTTATTAGTGCAATGAAGGTTTTTATTTTGATTCTTATTTTTCCTTGCACATTCTTGATACTGGTTCTGGTATGTTTCTACCGTGCTTAAGCTTCAGGTACATCATATATATTTCAGGCTGAGGGAATTCCTGTCAGCCCATACAATGTGAGGAAGGCTCTTGAGAATACATCTATTCCTGTACGTGAACTGCTTGCAGATGAACTATCTGCAGGACATGGTCTTGTGCAAGTTGACAAGTAAGAATATCTGACTGGGCTTGCTTTCTGATTGAAGAATCTAAACTTTGTGAAATGACTATTGGTGACCATTTGTTATGTGACAGGGCATATGAGTATATATTACAATCCAGGAGTGTTCCATGTGTCAATTATGAGATAAAGATCAACCTATCTGGAAAGTCAAGTAAGTAGAGCATCTATTC
The DNA here is from genome assembly GCA_027123425.1 of Erythroxylum panamense. Lineage (NCBI taxonomy): Eukaryota > Viridiplantae > Streptophyta > Magnoliopsida > Malpighiales > Erythroxylaceae > Erythroxylum > Erythroxylum panamense. Next base: position 36,248,905 of record JAOTIZ010000006.1, on the reverse strand, counting down.
TTTGAGCTGATTCTTTGACTTGTGGTATATTTTAGCTCTATTTTTGCCATAAAGACCTATATTGTGATTAATATTCAGAAACTTCTTGCACTTGTATCAAGAAGAAGAATGTAGGACGGGTTTTGAGTTCTTTGGGCAATAAATCACACCTTTGTTTATAATGAACTTTGATGTCAGCTCCTACTTCACGAGGCATCTACTTGAGGGAGGCTAGCGCTTGCCAACAATCTACTGAGGTCCACCATATTTTTCACTTGCTGAAATATGTGTGAATATATTCATATCTTTACAGATCAATCATTCAAACCTTTTTGTGTGTTAGAAATTCTGTCAATGGTTTTCACAGCATCTGATTCCATTTGGTGCTTCTATGATTATTGCCCTTGATACTTTGCAGCATCAATGTTTAGTAATAATCAATGATTTACACCCGACCCTTGTTTGAGATTCTTAAAAAGTTATCTAAGGATTCTGGTTTCCTCAATGCCTTTTTTCTTTTTCCTATTTCTTGCTATGCCTGGGGTTTAAGTTATTTGATTTCTTACTAAGCTTTTAATGATAGCTAAGATGCAATAATGTTGTTATGTTGGGTTTGGGGGTTGATCAAATTTCTATGGATGGTATCTATTATACTATTATTGGTAATATTGTTGGCATCCTGAAATTGCATTAGTTTTCCTTTCCCATCTAAGATGTTTCATTGTGCAAAACATTCAGCTTCGATTTAACATGTTGGATGGTTATGTTGGTTGTGTGGCGGTCAAGGGCTATTTAAGCTGTTGATGCCTTTTTGTGTCAAAATCGATAGTGATAAGTATTTAGGAATTCAAACATAATATTCTCAATACCAGACCCTTTTTAATAATATTTGCCTATTATTTATTTTATTATTAACGAGAGAAAAATTATGCTTAGGCACGTTAGCATTAGCTCTCCAAACCCTCTGTTGGTTTGGGTGGCATAGGCCAAAGATTGAATTTACGAATAAATAAGGCTAACAGTTAAAGTTGTGTTCTAACAGTGGACTGTGCAAGTTGAACCAAAGTTTCATGAAGGTGCAAGTAATTTGGAGGAATTGGTTCCATTTGAGGAATGCATTGAAATATATTCTTCAGAAAAGGCAGTTGTAAGAGCTCCTGAGTATCTCCTCCTCACTCATAATGGGCGTAGCTTCAAGTGGGTTAACATCACTTCTCTCCACCTTTTCCTTTTGAAGTGTCATTTCTTTATTTTGTCTACAACCTGGCTCACCTAATTTAACCCTTGTTTTATTTGAAATTTTCTTTATGTTCTTCACTTGTATCACCAGTCATTGGCTGTTCATGAACCCTGTTTCGTAAGGAAGGTTATTTTATCACACCATATCCCATTTTTCATTCGATGGAGACCAAGAGAAACAATTTTATTGCGTGCAAATTGCTAATAGTGCATGTCACTTGTCATTGGCTGTTCATGCACCCTGTTTCCTAAGAAATGTTTTCGATCACATCAGATCCCACTTTTCATTTGGTGGAGACCCAGAGAAACAATTGTATTGCACGTGAATTGATGATAGTGCATATATATTTAACCAAGCTTCTTATATGGACTTCTCTATATTGTTTTGCTGCATCACTATTTTTGCACTTCATGTGAATATTCAGCATTTTGCCTCCTACAATTTGTCTTATTTCTGTGCAAGAATGTGGGTTCTTGATGTCCAAGGGTAGTTCATGACAGCAGTGTGTTCTTTCCTCCTTTCAGCATAGTGATTGATCCTACGAACCTAAGTGATGGTCTACATTACCATGAAGTATATGGGATTGATTGCAGAGCACGATGGCGTGGTCCTCTTTTTAGGATCCCTATTACTATAACGAAGCCTATGACTGTGAAGAACCGGCCTCCAATTGTTTTGTTTCCCAATATGTCGTTTCTTCCAGGTCATTTTTGTTTTTTTATACCCGTTGACAACATGAATTTAATGTCTTCACTTAAATACGCATTTGAAAATATTTAAGTGAAGCTTCAATGTTTTGGTACAACATTCTGGTACTTGTTACTGAAAAAGCAACTTGCAAGAACTTTTTGAATTTGTCTGCTTAAGAGGTAGGATGAATCAACCTTTCCAATATTTATGGTTGAATGCTCAAGATTAATTAGTTTCAATCTTTAATGTTTGTCCTTCATAAATAGGCCATATTGAAAGGAGATTTATAGAAGTGCCTTTTGGTGCTAGTTGGGTTGAAGCAACTTTGCGAACTTCAGGGTTTGATACGGCTAGACGATTTTTTGTTGATGCTGTTCAGGTATGGCTTGCAGCAAGTATTTGTCTGCATAAGAAAAATTGCTTTAATGTGCTTCTCGTTTGCAGGTTTGTCCCCTGCAACGACCTATCAGATGGGGGAATGTTGTGACGTTTTCCTCTCCTGCTTCAAAAAGTTTTACGTTTCCTGTGGTGGGCTGTGAAACATTGGAATTGGCTGTTGCTCAATTTTGGTCAAGTGGTATAGGAAGTCATCAGACCGCTAGTGTAGACTTTGAGGTAACAAGTTCTGATTTTCTCTGTACGTTGTGTTCCATTGATTGTGTTAGTGTATTTAAAATGTTATGGCATAGAATAAATAGTCATTTCTGTTGCATATCATGCAACGAACCTTCTTGTTAGAGGGAAAGAGCTCTAGAATGTTTGACAATGAGAAATATCACCATTAGCAACCTTTCCTTCCCTGAGTTCATCATATACTTACTTGGGTTCTTATTTTATTGCTTAGATTGTTTTTCATGGGATTGATCTCGACAAAGAAGAAATCATACTTGATGGAAGTGAAGCACCTGTCAGGATTAGTGTTGAAGCGCTGCTGTCATCTGAGAAACTTGCTCCTGCTTGTACTCTAAATAAGGTATAAATGTATTGTTTTCTATTGTTTTTCTTGGCTGTAAGGATCTTTTCTTCTTTCTAATAAAACTCTGAGTTGTTTCAATTTTTTATGAGCCACGGTAACCCAACTGATTTTAACACTTTTCTTCATTTGTCTTTGATTCACAGATCAGAGTGCCATATAGACCAACTGACGCTAAGCTTACCACTCTTACAGAGAAACGTGACAAACTACCCTCTGGAAAACAGACATTAGCACTGACACTGACGTAAGTTGTGGGTAACGTGTTATGGCCGATGCCTTTATTGGCAAAGGATATAGTCGTAAGAATAGGGCAGCATAATTCTATTTTGGTTAGCTTGATTTATTTAA